>JBBMKD010000022.1:14586758-14618289 GCA_037834095.1 Argya squamiceps
GCACAAGGGAAGGCACAAGGGAAGGCACAAGGGAAGGCACAAGGGAAGGCACAAGGGAAGGCACAAGGGAAGGCACAAGGGAAGGCACAGGGGGCACAGGGGGCACAGCTGCAGGACCCTGCAGCTCTTGCTCTCCACACCTTCTCTTTTATCACACACCACCTCTGAAACCCAAAACCCACAGATGAGAACAAAGAGTAACTCTGGTCCCAAAATTCACTCTGATTGTCACTTAAATAATGCCTGTCATTAACAAAGTTGAGTAATAATTCTACAGTGAATTCCATCACTTAATAATTAAAATAGATTAATAGTGAGGACAAAATTAATTTCCCAGTATCTCTTGCCTTTTGTCTCTGAGTGAATGCAAGTAAAATTCCAAAAGGAACAAAAGACCATGATGGCTGCAGTCCATGTGGGATTCTGGATTTAACAGTATCTGGCTGTACAGCTGTTAATCCAGCCCCCTCATGCACTCATCCAAGCTGTTGTAATTTTGGTATGGGACAAGAAGCTGCCTGTGTGAGTAACAGATTTCTTGTGGTTAAGCTAGCATCAGGATCTTACTGGAAAACAAAAAGGAGAGTCAGAAAATACTTAGCCATCCCAGAAAATCCCAAAACGTGAACGTGGACAGATTTTTAATGATATAATAAACTTTTCTGCTTCTTCAAAAGTTAAAATACCATAAGAAGATAAAATATTTTTTACTGATCTTTTTCTTACCTAATAATGACACACTGATTTTCTCTGTCAATAATCATGTTTCTGTACATGCTGTCTGCAAGAGCATAAATATGTGGTGGGTTTTCATACTGTGCCTAGAAGGGGAAATAAAGAATAATTTTTCAAGACAGTATTAAAAAAAATGCAAAAAGAACAAAATAAATTTGTATTTAAATTGGAAGAGTTCTTTCTCTGGAAAAAATATTTCTGAATAGCACTTTATAGTGAATTTTCCCCAAGAATTCTTTGGTACATTCAATAAAAACAAACCAAAGTCTCTAGACTTTGTTTGTGAATTTTCTCCTAGAAAATGGCTTCTGCTGGAAATGTATTACTTGTCCAAAGGAAAATAACACAATTTAAGCCTATTCCACCAGTGCTCATGTGCTGACAATGCTCAGTGCCTCAGGTCCCATTTTCATCCACGGGGCCATCCAGACCCAACAGCCTCCCTGAGTGGACATGTCCAACTCAAGCAGGAAATTGAATTTTCTGTCCTTTATGTTCTTGTGCTGACTCACTCTTCAAGCTGTATTTTCAAAAGTGGCATCTGATTTTGGCACCTCACTTTTTCATTGTTCTGGTCCAGTTAGAGAGTTCTGAAATCACAGTCTCCAAATCCACTAATGGCCATTTTGTGCCTATGACAGCTGAAAAAGTGCCTTTGCAGGAGCAGGGCCATGTCAAGGAGAGATACCTCATATGGATTAGAGCTAATCAATACAAGTGTTTTCTTAAAATACTGATCTTATATTGCAGGGAGCTCAATTTGAGCACTCACTCTATGGCAGTAACTATCTGCCAAGTTCTCCCAGGCCAGCACAATGCTAGCAAATCCAGAAACAAATGCTCCTAAGTGTTATAAACTGTGTAGAATAGTATTTCCAAGCCCTTGAATGCTGCACAGGATTTTAGACTGCTTTACTTACTGCTCCTTGGTACATTTCAATTTCCTTTTCACCAAAGTATGGCATTTGCTTGAAAGGATTCACAGAGATTAATACAGAGCCAATGTATGTCTGCATTCAAAAGAAGTTAAGGTAACAACAGTTTCACAGAGTATCATCTTACTACTAGTGACAAACAACTTTTCCACCTTTATATAATACTTCAAATAATAGTAAAAACCACCACTGCTTACAAGAATTGCTAATAAAAATTAAATAAGCAGACTTACAAGAATAAAAACACATCATTCAATTGGAGTATTTCTGTATTATCTTATTTTACGACCACCTAAGCACAGAAAAATACATTAAAGGCCAAAGCATGACACACCTCAAATAAAAATACAGAAAGGAAATGGCACATCTGAACTGGTTTTAGTCCTTTGTAACTGAAGAGGTTGTACTGTCAGTATTAGAAAATACTGGTTTGACCTTTGCAGAGTACTGTGCAGTGCAGTGACACATTCTGATCTCACAGGACAGTGCTGAGCAAGCAGAGCAGGGTGGAAACGAGCTAAATGAGACAATTAGTCAGCTGGATGCACTGGGGGTGCTGGGAGAATTGGGTAATTCAGTCTGTGCTGTTATTTTATGAGTGACATTATTAACAGTGCCTCAGAGTCCTCTCCTGCAGGCTGCCCTGTACCAAGACACTCAATTTCAAGCCATTATTAGATTTTTTTGCAATATTTATAATATAGCATTTCATCCTTCTCCATTCAGCTCCACATGCTCTGCATTTCAAATACTTCATAAACCTTTGGAACTACAGCTGCAGTGTACACATCACCTGATAGTAACTCACAGCTATCAGTATCACTTCTCATTGAGCTGGGAGTTAGCAATGAGCCCACACCTAGGGGTCCAAGATGTTGTACTGCAGGTTTCATTAACAATCTGGAACTGTTCACAGGAAAAGTTGCTGTCTAAGCTGTCTGTACAAAGTAGGAGAATTAACAAATCTGTCCTGCTGGATTGTCCTATGTAGGAATCTCCTACTGTGGTGCCAAGGCAAGGTAACATGTTAGAGAAGAACTATACCTCAATGAACACAATTTCTGTAATATTCATTTGCAATGCTTTCTTCATACATTTTTGATTTAATTCAAAAAGAGTGACAACATCTGGGTCTTGGATATAATAATCAATGACTCATTGTGTCAGTACAAACAGCTGAAGTGACAGTTTTCTGTTGGTAAACAACAGCAGCATTTTCTGGGACAATTCTGTCATCTCTGTACAATGCAGAACTGAGAAATGTTCATTCATGGGTGGACATGCAAACAATTCAAATATTCAAGAGCTGATCTTCATCTTTGAATGAAAAGCCTTCACAGAACTGCAAAAGGAGGGCTCCTCCCTGCATGAGGTAAGACTGATCCTTCAATGTGACCACTAGTCCCCTTGGAAAACACCCTTACTGCAGCTTCAGTAGAAAGATCATCCCCATCTCACTATTCTCATAAAAAAGAAACAGCAAAACCCTTTCTCCTGCACAGAGCACTCAAGTCTCTGTGCACACACTGCAAGGAACACACAGTGCTCCATGGGCCACAAGCACTGCTGTCATACCAGGAAGGATTCTACAGCTTGTCCCTGTGCCACAGTCTGGGAAATGCTCCATCATGCCCCCAGTAAAGCAATTTTAGTGAGAGTGTGGTACTTCAGTGAGCAGAGGATCCAAACCCACCCTCACACACTTATTAGAAACCTCTGCAGTTCGTGATGGAAACAACTGCAACATGAACTTTCCTCTATCAGTCCTTGCTAAATTGAGCTGCTACAAAGCTCTTTACCATCTGAATATATGGAAACAGCCAGGAAATCTTATGTTTCCTCCCCTTTCTGCTAAAATAAGTTAAACTCTTCAAGGAAACTATTCTCCAGATACAACTAGGAAGTATGAAAACCTGGCTAAAGCAGAAGGAACAGCATAATTTTCTAGTACATAATCACTGACTAGAATTTACCAAATTCATTACTGCAGCTCATGTTACACATTGTGAAAGCTGAAAATGAAACAGGGACTAATCTTAAGGAATTGCTTTAAACATGAACTTCTTTAAAAAAAACAAGCCTTGGGTACTGAAGTCTGTTCTTCCTGTTAGGTTGTATGTTCAGGTATTAAATTTTCTCATTTTCATTAACCATATTAAAAAAATTAAGTGAGAACACTGAAGGTTTACAGATGTTGGCATATTCATCTGTTTCCATCATCCCATGATTCACAGCATTAACAATTTCAGAGTAAGTTGTAAATGGGGTTATGTCACAGAAGAAATGCTATTTTGAAAGCTTTATCATTTAGGAGCTATAGGAAACAACACATCAATAAATGTACCCACACCTAAAACCTATTAATTCTTGCTCTTAGAAGTAGCATTACCTCAGGAGGCTGCAGGGGTCACATGAGTGTATAAATATATGTTGGTACAATCTTCAGCCTATTAAAAAGAATACCTTAAAATAATTTTTGCTATCCTATTTTCAAGCTGAGTTTTCAAAGCCTTTTCTGCTATCTCAGGTGAAGTGCCACATAAAATGTTCAGCAACCTTGAGTAATCTGCTTCCAGAGAATATGTCCATGAAATTAGTGTCACTGGCTCAGCAAGGCCACGGGGCCCCACAACACCACCAAAGGATACAAAAATATAATCATCCATGTATCGTTTCTTCAGGTTCTCCACGATGGAATCCTCAGTGATTTTGGAGAGCAGGACCATGTCATCCACTCCACTGTGCTTGACATTGTGGCTCTGCCAGTGGTACCTGTAGTGCCCTTTGCTGCCCTGCAGGAAAGCACAAGGAACATCACAAAGTTACTACACTTCTCACCAGCATGAAGTAACTGAAAACCATTATTCCAATTCCAACTCCCCAAATGTTTTTCTTTCATTGAATTCTATTCTTTGATCCTGGCATTCTATGAAAACACACATAAATGGTGTCAGCTGACTTCTGTTAAAGAGCTGCACTGCCCTCCAAAACTAGAAGGCAATTCCATGGGGTTTTGTGACCACCTACACACAGAATGGATTTCAGCTGGCAGATATTTTTAAATCTAGTAAAAAAACACCCCAATTATTCCAACTGAGATGCAGCTATTGGAAACTAAGGATGCAAGAATTACACTCCTACATTGTAACTATTAGCAGTGAGGATAATTACCATCACCAGAGTGCATTCCTCACTCTTCACAGCCTTTTCAGTCCAAGCTGCACATAAGCTGTTACTGGGAGGGAGGCTGTGAGCCTGCTGCAGTGAGGTGTTCAGGGATGTCCTGCAGATTCTGTGCCCCAGCTCATTGGCTGCATGTCTTCACATCCCTTTTGATCTGTTAGTCACTGTGCTTCAGTGACATCTAAATAGATACTCTCCCCACATCAGAGACTACTATTTCAGGATGCTACTAGAACATGTGACATTTCATGCTGTACCACTTGAAATCAAAATCTGTTTTTCTTCCAGCTGATCTGAACAGTAGTTTGGTTCCATGGATACACCCACAAACAGATTTAAATCCAGTCAACATCAAGGCTATTAATTCAGTTATAAATCTGCTCTGCAAACCCAAAGCTATTTTCTGTAGCCTGGCAGACAATGCTGAGGGGTTCTGAACTCTTCCCATCTTCTACTTAATTTTTGCTTACACAATACTGAAATTAGTGATGCTGGAATCACCACATTTAACACTGAGAAGTGATCAAGTATGCTGTCAGGGAAGATGTGGCCAACAGAATGCCAATTCTGCAAATTCCCCTTATTCTTTAATGCTACAATTTGTAACAATGTGATTTAACTACAATGCTCTGTTGTACTTCATCTGGGATCAAGTGACATTCACTAGAACAGAAGCAATTTATTATTATAAAGTATATGCATTATTTTATTCTGCAAACATTTTACAGATTAAAGAAGAAAATTTAGGCACTCTGAACAGCACTGGTGTTTTGAAATGGGACATCAGCAACTTTGGTGTGTGCACAGCTCTGCAGGAGCAAATGACCCACACAACTGTGCTGACACCCAGTGCTACCCCAGGCCTCAGCTTGGCTTCATGTCCACTGACATAAAAGACCAACTGGACTTTTACCTTGACTTAAATTAATTTCCACTAAACCCTGCCACTGCAGACAGCACAGAAGCTGTGGGGTTTATGTGTGTTTTCTCTTAAACCTCCTGTCATTGCTACTCTGATGCAGATCCATTACCAGTGGAGAACAGTTGCAAAGTTAAATCAATGGAATGCTTTCAAATATAGTACAGCAGAGGTAAAATGTCTGAAAACACAATCTCAGCAATTTGCTTGAACATCCACAAGTGTACATCAGTTTCAATAAATAAATAACCTTAAACTAGCTTAGCTTGTGTGAACCTTGTCAATTTTCTATCTGTACAATGGAAGCAGTTATCAAGAAGCACTGAGAAAACAAAGAATCAATTTTTTAATTGTCATAAAACATATGACTGAAAATATTAGTTGAAGCCTGGGTTTTTAGAGAAAACAGAAGTCCAATGGAGAGGCATAAATTCCTTCAGTGTATTCATCAACTATTTGTGATACTACACTTGGAAAAAGGAACTGGCAGGATAGACAAAAAGGTAGAGCATCAACATAAATATGGATAATTAGATTGTTCACAAAGCTATACAGGATGTGGTTTGGTATCAGATAATGGAGTCAGCCACAGAAAACGTGTAAGAAATGAGACTGGGAAAACAATCAAGCCTCCCTTTGGAAGCCACAGCATCAGACCCAGTGAGCTCAATGAGCACAAAGCTTGCAAAGCCATGGGATCCGTGGAAAATGTGCACACTGTCTGCAAAACAGCAGCTTTATGCAAGTCACTGGCTGCTGCTGACTGTGATTAAGCCACACACAGGAGCAGGCCAGAGGGCTCTTCCCCAGAAGCCCTGGGAGCCAGCAGGGAAGCAGGAGGGCAGCGCTGGGAGCAGCTCAGCCCTGTGCTCCAGCTCTAACCACAGCAGCAATCAAAGCTGAGACACACGACCACGGACACTGCAAGCCCTGCAGAGGGGTAACAAAAGGGCAGCAGCCTCAACACCCAGTACAGCAGGGGCACAGAAGGTAGCTGGGAGACACCACAGAACTGAGTAGTGCCATCACACTGACACTGTAACTCCATTTCAATGGCAGTTTCGTGTAGTTTGGAATTACCCTTTTCCTTCCCAAACATATTCAATGTGCAGAGAAGCACACTATCACCACCAGATTATTGTCAGACTTCTCCCTGAGATGTAGAAATAAGCCCAAGCTTTAGTAATACCTGACCAGCTGTGGTTAAGTTTTGCTCTCACTCCTCCTTGTCCAGGAAGGTAACCCCAGTGGGACAGCCAGGTGTAGTGCTACCACCTCTTCTCTTTGGGCAACAAAACAGGGAGTGTTTTTGTCTAGAGGACACCACCCACCCCCATGTTCTTGACCTTCCAAGCATGAGTAATGACTACAGACTCTAACCTCGATTTAGCAACTTCAGTCACTTCCAACTGGTGCTATAACCGTGTCCTGCTAACAACTAACTGGTTTTTAACAGGGTTTTGAAATAAAAAAAATATTAATATAAAGAATCTTCCTCTAATCAATTATCTGAAAAACTTCACATCATAACAGTTATAAAAGCAACCCTGCACTTACTCCAGGCTGCTTATTTCCCAAAGGCCAAGGCTACATACTTAAAAATTACACTCATGATTTGTCCTTATTGCCTGTCTCTTGAGAATTTAAGCTTTTTTTTGTAGGCAGAGCTTTCCAACTATCCAGAGAAAAACGCAGCACTCTAATCTGGAGACAATTTACACCTGAGCCGGTTCTAGGTGTGCACTAGAACCTGCTCTGCAGGGTGCACTCAGGCTGCTAATTGCCCTGTGGTGCCCAGCACACAACACACCTCTCCCTCCACCCTTTCCAGACGGATCACCCAGACACAAGGCCAGGAGTCCCGGCCTGCTCGTGCCCTTTTTCCCAGCAGTTGTCCGGAGCCAGCAGCACACGGCTGGCAGAGCTGCCCCGGGCAGGACCTGGGAACTCCAGCAGAGCTCCCCTGGGACACGGCCAGACCCGGCCAAAGGCCCGGCCCCGGGCCAAGCCGTGCGGGTCAGGTGTCAGCACACGGAGACTTGGCTTCCCTCAGGTTTTCTCGGTTAAAGGTGTGGTCTAAGTGTACAATAAATAAGCAGATGAAAGTCTTTGTGTCAGCACTGACAATGCCTGAGCAGCTGGAAAAAGATGAGCTTGGCAGATTAGGAAAAATACACACCAAACCAAAAAAGCAGCCCCAAAACAAAAACACATCTGAAGAGGCTGCTGAAAGCCGCAGAAGTGCAAACACCAGCGCAGAACAACCCGGCTGCCAGGCCTCCCCCAGGCTCTTCCCGGGCTCCCGGGCCCGGCAGCTGACGCTGCCCCGGGAGCGGAGGCAGGGCTGGCAGGGCTGTAATTAAAGGCGTGCACCACACTGCTGTCAGCTGTTAGAATTCATTCGGCTGCTGGTTTAGGCTCAAAATCAGACCTGCTGTGCACTGACAAGAACAACAACCGTGAGCTCAGTGCCCCAGAGCCCCCTGAGCAGCCGGACCTGCAAACCCGCCCTGCTCCCACTCTGTGCGTGTCCCTCAACGCCCACTCATCACAGATTAACACAACTGCTACATTAACACCCAGAAGGGAGATGTAAAATATATTCTATGTACTAAATACTGCCCATGCTTCCCGCACTACTTTTGGGACTGGCAGTACAAGATGTTAAAAGAGATCATTGTTTTGTGTGGGATGAGTAAGTAAAGATAAGACATTTACAGAATTTCTTTTTGCTGCCCTCCACCTTTTGTTACAGCAGCAGCTGCTGGTTTCTTATTTTTGCCTTTATTATTGTTTGTATGTTCTTACATTATCCTAAGCAACACGTATTTGATGTGGCTATAAAAAGATGGAGTCACGCTGTGTCACAACATGGGTTTTCTTTTAACTGGACAAAAAAGCAAATGTTTTTGTATTTCAAGGTGTTTAAAAATAGAACATCTAAAAATAAAACACTGAAAACAAGGGAGCAGAAGAGGCTGTATATTCAGTGCCTGAGAACCTCATTACTCTTTGTCCATCAGAACTCTCACTGAAGTACAACCACCTACACACCACCAGTAATCATTCTTCATCCCCACAAAGGGAAAAATTACCACTCTGACAGCTTTTTTCAGTGGCAAACAGCAATGTCCCATCACAGTGCAGAAGGGATTCTCAGCCTCCACGAGGGAGTAGGAGTGTCAAGTGATCACCAGTATGACTTTTTCTTCCCCTGTTCAACTGACACAGTCCTACTGCACAAACTCCTGGAGTTCTGGAGCATGGGCCAACCTCCTCAGCTCAATATTATGAATACAATAGTAAATGAGACATGCACACATCAGCCAAAGATGCCACAAAGCTGCACACCATTTATTTTAGACTTGACACCAATGCTCCTGCCAGAAGAGGCCTATCTCCAGTCCCATACATACATAATTTGTATCAGTTTCTCCAGCTAACAAGAAAATAAACCCACGGCTTTCTGCAGTGATATCATCTGTCAAAATTAGCAAACTTCTCTAATCCACTTAGAGGAATCTTTCACATATTTCTAAAAAGTGAAAGGGCCTGCTTTTCCCAGAGAATATTGCAAAAATACTTAATGTGAATTCTGGTGCTTGACTAGGATAATCAAAACAGAGAAGCTATAGTGAACAAACGTGCTCCAAAATAGCTCTTGTATATCTTATGTTAGAAAAAATACTTATTGGCTGCAATGATGTGCCCATATTTTTGAAAGGAAATTAAAGGAAGACAGCAGAAGCAGCAAGATGGACAAAGATAAAAGGCCATTTATTTAAATTTAACATGAAGAAAATATTAAGGGAGACGAAAAGCAGTGCTTATAGATTTGAGGAAATAGCAAAGCAAAAATACTGAGCATCTAACCAGCAGGATAGACATCTTAAACAGAGACTGAAAATACCAAAAACGTATTAAGGAATGGAAACTACTAGCAGGTTAATATCCAAAAAAACACAGCTAAGGAAATAGAATACTGCTAAAAAACAGCCTGCTCACCTGCACAGAAAATGCACACTCTAACACAACAGGAGTTATGAGAACAGGGGAGTCTACAGGATTTACACATCATGCTCATTGGCATTCCTCTAAAGTAAGTAATAGGACATTGCCAAAATAGAAGTTACTTCAGTATTTGACCACAAGGCTCATCTGTTGCACTAGTATTAACTTTCACTAAAAGTTTTGAAAGATTATCTTTAGTAAGGCACAGCTACACAACAGACTGAAATAAGGACAGGAATGAGCTCAAAAGTGTCCATGATTTTGAAACAAGTTACAGAGAGTGCAGGCAGATACTGGAAGTAGTTAATGTACCATAAACTCCTGTTTGCTTCTCCCACAGCTTGTTGGGTGGCTTTGTCCTGATGTTCCAAGAAATAATTTTTCTAAGGAAATGCAATAATGTTGACAACTTAATATGGCTGACTTGCTCTTAGATAATAAATGTCTCATTTCACTTACTGAAGAGCCTGCAGAGCTGTTGTAAGTGTGGCTTGTTCCTTGTGGCAGGAGCAGCATGCTTCCCTGGGCCTGGGGGATCAGTTCAGGCCCTGGCTGCCTGCAATAGCACCTTTCAGTCCATGTGTGTGTGTGTGCATACACACCACCACCACCCCTGGACTGCAATCACTGCACTGGGCAGCATCCACACACACTAACTCTTCATCTGTGAATTGTATATGCACCTTACATCTGTATATACCTATCATGTAAGAGAAAAATCACAACAAATATTTTCATCTTGGCTGTGTCAATCCTTAAAGTGTAATGAAGATTTTATGTGTGTCACGACAGGTTTCAAAGGGGTTTAAGCAATCATACACCTTATATGCAATATTATTATGGTCTTTACTTGAAAAATGTCATTTGAAAACTCCATCAGAAGATTCACACAACATGCCACTGCCTCTGCCATAGCAGACGACTGAAAATATTTCTCCTGGATGATCCCGAAACTAAATAATAACCCGAAGTGCCCTGGGAGTTTCCCACGTGCTCTCCAGAGGGAGGAATCTCAGAGCAGTGTGACTCAGAGGCTGCACGGTGGGCCCAGCACGGCACACGGGCTGGAGAGGGAGCACGGGGATGCCGGGGGGTTCCTGCACTGCGAACATTTCGGAGCAAGTAAAAGCCCTGGCACGTTACAAAAGCACCATCCCAGCCGTGTCCTGTTGTAGCTGATGGCAACGCTCACTCCCCTGCCCCATCTCGCAGCTTTTGGAATCTCGGGCCACAATCAGCGCGGTGAATTCCTTTGGGCTCAGTCACCGCCCTCTCTGCAGGGCTGCACCGTTCCCGGTCCCTTTCCCCCGAGCCTTTCGTTCACGGTAGCTGAAGTCATTTGTTTCCTCATCACACCGATACTGCAGACATCACCCGGAGAGTTTAAGGCCAAAGTCTGCCCCGGCAGCGTCCCCCGGCTGACAGCCCTGTGACAGAGGGTTTGTTTGACCGGGAAACGCCCGGTCACTCCTGCAGTGTCCGGGGACAGTCCTGGGATGGCTGTTCCCAGAGTCTGCAGCTCACAGGTATCACAGCACTTCAGTGGTGCTCAGCCCAGACCCCTCTCCTAACCCTTCCCTGTATCACAGCGCTCTCCTTCCAGAAAACAGAGCGGGGTAATGCAATATCAAAAAAAGAAAAATAATTATTTTAGCCTTATTCTTTAGCTGCAGGTTTTGCTTTTTTAAAAATCTGTGCAGAGTACAAATTAACGAGCATTGCAGTATTTCTGAATTACTTCGCATTTAAATTGATAACTCAACAAGACAACACTGGAGGATGAAAGGATAAATACATTTTGCAAGTATTAAAAGGTGGAGAAATCATTTTAGAGCTTGTAGGATTTCCAGGGAGTAAAACAGCTCCTGTTAAAATACCATTTAGACAGCATTCCAGTGTAGCTGAAGAGTACCAGCTACACTCTGCATCTACTAAATCCATTTCCACTGATGTCACCAGCACCTTCAAACGACTGAAAAATCTCATTCCCTACAACAAACCTTTATACAATCAATTCAGTGCTTAACTATAATCAGAAAGATACCACAACACCAAAAGAAATACTCAGTTGTATTTTTAGTTAACTTCTCAATGAAATTACTGAACATCTACATTTTGTTGGGTATACTTGTCCTCACAAATTACTAATGGACAGTAAGAATACAACACATTGGGCAGACTACAGACCTTATTTTAACACTGCTTTTTACCAAGAAGATCAAACAAGATGTTTTTATGCCAACAGTTTGATTTAGTTGAGTAACAGTATGTAGCAATTCCCCAAAAATTGAAATACTAATTTCTAAAATAAGCCTTAGCTAAATCATCCCGAGTAACAACTAAATTTAAAATAATCTGGAAGAAGTACAGCTGAGTCTTTCTTTTTAAATTATTATTTCTTTTCCTTTTTAAAAAAGCCGTTTTCTGAACTTATTAACAAGGCAGAGGGAATACAGATATTTTTTTCTAAGTGGAGACTGTCATGTAGTCACATGCCTGCGGCAGTTCAGGCTAAAGAAAACCACTCTTTATTGCAACAGGCATGATGAAACTGCAAAAGCTGCAGCACAGCAGAAAGCTGTGGCCAAGACTGTTTTTTTAACAGCATGTACCAAAAATCACCTTTGTGCTGACAGCACCAAACTTTATTAGTGTAATACGCTGCTCAGAGTTGTAACATTTAACTGTTCTGATACCACAAACAAGGTATGCAGTCAACTGCTTATTTCTTAACCTGGCCAGTAGTGTGGCTATCGGTTTCAAGTTCACCTATTTTTGAGGTATTTGCTTTGATCGTCCCTCCTGTATGCATAGTTTCAGCGGGGATCAGCGGGGCAGGACAAGACAATCACTGCTCTGTGTCCCAGGGTGGAGCCTGTGATAAAGCCCTTATCTGTTGCAGACCTGCAATGCACACTGTTAGGTTTACCCGGGATTTTCCCAAACTAACTGGCTTCAAGAACGCCTGCTTTCATGTTTGGTGAGAGCTGGGTAACGTGTTCTCGGCCTGTGCTCAGATGTGGGGCTCAGGGCAGAGTTTCTGAGCAGGTCACTGTGCTGGGGGGGCTGTCTGGAGCAGGAGAGCTCCGGGAAGTGCAGCCCGGGGGTGCTGGAACGTGGGATGTGCTGGGGACAGCTCAAAGGTGTCCCTGCCCCAGGGACGCTGGAACGTGGGATGTGCTGGGGACAGCTCAAAGGTGTCCCTGCCCCAGGGGCGCCGGGAGGTGGGATGTGCTGGGGACAGCTCAAAGGTGTCCCTGCCCCAGGGGCACCGGGAACAGCTCAAAGCTGTCCCTGCCCCAGGGGCACCGGGAGGTGGGATGTGGGATGTGCTGGGGACAGCTCAAAGGTGTCCCTGCTGCCCCAGGGGCACCGGGAACACCTGAAAGGTTTCCCTGCTCACTCAGGGGTGCTCCCCACACACCAATATCCATCCCCATGGCACGGGAGCTGCCAGCTCCTCTCACTGGGGACAGTGGCTACAGGAGAGTGTTTGGGGGGTCAGGAGGAACTCCACGCTGGGGGAGGTTCTGATGAAAAAATTGCTTTCTCTGTTTATTTTAATTTCACAGAGTGCTGAGTAAAGGGAGTAAAAGCTCCAGGACTGCAGCAGCTTCCTGTTTACCTCTGGCAGCACTAAGTGGGAGCAGCAGGGAAAGGCTCAGGGAGTGGTGCTCACTCACCTACAGCAGAGCCCTCACCTGGGTGGTAACATGCATGTGGCTCTACACGGGTCCTTTTTATGAGCTGTTGTGTTTTGATACTCGTGCAAAAATCAGATCTTACTTCAGACACTGTGGGAAATTAGGCTATTTGATATGTTGACTAAACCTTTAATTTAACTTTAAAAGAATCCAACCTTAATATTTATTTCAGTGTATTCAGATACAAAGGTTTCCTTGGTTAATTATTACATAAATACAAACACGAATTTGTTTGAGCATTCCACCTCAGGAATAAGTTACACATCTTGCCAATGGACCGAATTTACAAGTTCACTTCAGCTCCCAAAAAGTTAATCAAAAACCAACAGGAGGTAAAAATCTTGGGAGAAGCAGTCAACATCAGACCCAACAAATCTCACACACTGTGCTCAGGACTCAAGCAGATATTAATCCACTTTTTCAGCTGTACATTCACCTCTGTCAGGAGGCAACCCCATGCACACCTTTATTCATCCTTTGTCAGGGCTTTGCTTTTACTTTAACCAATAATTACATTATGCCAGGGCAAGCAGGTCCCATTGAGTGTCCAATGCCCACAACAGACAGATTCTCATCACCAGATTATCTTCCACATGCACATTATTCATAAAGCTATTTGTCATTTCACTCATTTTCTAAAGCAGCTTTGACTACTCAGTCCAGGGCAGCTTGGAGAAGAAATACATTTAAAAACCAGCACGTAACACTCCAGTTGTATTGAGCAACTGGCTTATTGTCATTTAATCGATATGCCAGTTTATTTCACTTGCTTTTATTACAGTTCCTTTCAAATTTCTTCCTCCACTTGCTAGGAGAAACTGATGCTATCAGGACATGCATTAGATTCAGTCTCATAGGTGCTGTATTGGCATCATTATGCTCTGAGCACAGATGCCAGCCAAAGAAGCTGTTTCACAAAACCTGTAACTTTATCACTGACTTGGCAGTGTTATGCAAAAGGCCAAATTTAAATGTGTTTTAAACCTTGCAATTCAGCATCAGCATCATAAATATACATAAGATTCCAACGATTTCTGTTGGAGAGGAAACCAAGTAAAAAGCCAAGTGTCACCTTGGAGGAGAAACTGCCTCAGACCACTGCAGTTAATACCATAGTTTTATGGAAGAGAACCTCTGGAGTGGTGCAGTGTGATGCTGCATTTTGTTTTCCTTTTAATTTCCCATTTCTATGTCTTTAGCAAAATGCTAAAGTTCATAATGAAAACCCAGAACAGGTGAAATTCAAGCCAAATCATAAGGTTTCAAAACTGGAGTAATTGAGAAAAACAATTGAAGTCTCAGAAGCTGAACTGTGGCTGAAGACTGAGGCTTGCAGCACTTGGACACAAACCCACATTAAACTTAAATGCTTGTGATGTACCTTGCTTTCAACTTCTGCACTCATTCAGTTTCAGACCTCTGACTCAAACCCACATGACCTGAAATAATATTGAATTCAAATATAAACCAAAACCAGCTGAATTACTTCTTCATCTAAGCACAATATTGTGATTCAGACAAGAGCAGTGTTCAGAGAATAGTGTCTCGTTCCCTCCACCCCACACAACCCGGCCATGAACAGATGCTCAGATTATCAAACCCTTTAACTTTTGGCTGCTGCAATTCCTTACACTGGTGAGGCCCATAAAGCAGCTTTACCTTTTTCTACATTCCGTGTCACATGCAAGATTTGTGTTTCTTTAAAAACAAAGTTCTGGCTTACAAAGTAACTTGCACTCGAGTAGCTTTTTTCTAAGCTTACATAAACAGCTTGATAAACAACATACTCCTTATGATCCCATCAGGACCACGGGAGCAGCTTAAAGTCTTTCAACCACTGTAAATGCTGCCTCTGACTGCATGTTGCCAAAGAGAAATACAATTTTAAGTGTTGTGCTGAAAGAGCAACCCAAATGCAATACCCCTGGCTGAGCACCGTGCTGTGAGGGGGGCACAAGGTGCACACACACACTCCATGAACAGGTACCCACTGCAGCCCAACTCTGCCTTGCCTCTAACTGCTCTGTGCAGAATTCTAACCAGCTTTGACACATCATTCCAATTCAGTTTCCTTTGCCTTCCTCACGCCTGACCTCGAAACACAGAGGCACCCCTAAGTTAGAATGGGAATCACAAGGAAAACAAGAAATGTTGGCAGCATTCCAGGAGCAATACCAACACCAACCTCTCAAAAAACATTGACACTTTCTCCAGGCTTCCCCAACGCTGACTAAGGGCTGAACATGCTGTATTAGCATGTGGATAATCCCAAACCTGCAGACACATCTCCAGGGCTTTTACTGTAGCTGCTGGAAGGGACCAAGAGTTTTGTTCCATTTTGAAGTTGCCCAAGATCAATCTCTTACTCTGCTCCTGCCCAGGTTTGTCCCTTGTACCTGTGAGCACATCCAGATTTGTCCCTTGTACCTGTGAGCACATCCCCTCCTGTCTCAGCTGCCCAGATTTGTCCCTTGTACCTGTGAGCACATCCCCTCCTGTCTCAGCTGCCCAGATTTGTCCCTCGTACCTGTGAGCACATCCCCTCCTGTCTCAGCTGCCCTCTGGCTCCTGCAGCAGGGGGAATGCAGGGCTCAGGGCAGCCCCCATGATCCATAACAGGCAGCTCCCAGTCCTGACTGGGATTCAGGCACCCCTCCCCGAGGCTCAGCACAGTACCAGTCCTCACATAATCATAGCTAAGATTTAGCCCAATGTAATTAACCAGAGGATAATTCTGAATGAAGGAATGTGGTAAAGTCTTTTGGTAATAAGGTGCTTGAGGTTCTTTGGGACATAAACAGCAGGTAAACAAAGTTCATCATGAATTATTCAACACCTAAAATGCTGAAACTTATTGAGGCTTTCAAAAGCAAAATTCTTCTAATTATGAGCACACAATTCAAAAAGAACAAAGAATCATGAAATATCCAGGTATCTGTAATAACTTGTCTGTTTTATTTACGCCCAGTAAGGTTTTGTTAAGAGAAAACCATTTGCTTCTGCAGAAGGTATTTAGGCCAACTATCAGTTGCAAGACTGCACAGAAAGACAATTTTGAGGCAGCCTGTTTTTAAGGATAGTGTCCTTTTCTAAAAATACATTTTTGGGGAGGCTGCCCCAATGCAGAGCAGGGCAGGACAATCCCTGATGCCCCCAGCACACGCCCTGGCCCTGTGGCTGCCCTCATGTTCAAGCTGCCATCAGCCACGACCCCAAGTCACTTTTCCCATGGTGGTTTCTCCAGCCTCTCACTCTCCAGCCTGTACAAACATCCAGGGTAATCACCATACCCCAAATAAACCTGAGCATACGTGAGAAAAGCTTCTTTTCTACAAAACATCAAAACATGCATGGTTCTATGTATCACATAGTGAAAAAATCAGGCATATGTGTGATGATCTTCATCCATCCCATCTGCCTGTGCCTTCTTTCCCCTACAAAACATGAATTTGAACAACTATGTCATGCAGCTAAGCATGTCTCCTCCAGTTAATGAAAGCATCTCTTGAAATCCATAGACTAAAGAATCAGACTATTAGATATGCAGATGTGCTTCTGCATAATCCTTTTGCAATGTCTGACTGCCAGAATCATTTTTTTTCCTGCTGAAACACGGTAAGAGGAATAAGAGGCAGCCTGCAGCTATCTTGCTTTGCAATTTGCTCCTGTCAAATCTCGGTGTTCAGCAAGAGTTGATTTACATAGCACTTGCATGGGAGAGCATCAGGTAAAGCCCAGATTTCCAGAGAACAACAGCAGTAATTTAATCATGGATGAGTCAGTAATTGCCAGTTTAGCAAAACTGGCAATCATAAAGGACAAAACCTTGCAAATGAAGTGTCAGAGGTTTTGGCTATTTGTGGTGAAAAAAGGTGCTATGGAACATTTTGCAAGTAAAAGCTGAGTCCAGCTGTAAAGAAGCTGTATTGCTCCTAGATAGTGTTGACAGCAGGTTTAAAAATGCTCTGCACTTTAAAACCATTTGGTGACAGCCTGCATGACAGAAAGGCTTTCCTGTATCTTCTGAGACACACTTGTGGTCTGTGGGATACAGGCAAGACCTGACACCAGCTACTCCACAGGTTCCTGCTAGAGATCTACCCTCAGGGGTGTTCTGCCTCTTTAGTGCTAATGCACCAATTGTTTATATCTTTCACTGCACTTTGAAAAATTGTCCAACACTCGACAGTAGTAGCTGTAAGGACTACTATGAAGATAAAAAATTACTTGTAATCTACTGCTACAGTCACACATTTTATATACAGGCATTTAAGTAATAACATGACATTCACATAACCATGTCCATGAATTACAAATGTACATCTGTACATGCATTTTCACCTCCACGACCTTACTGCAAAGTACAAAATAGAACTTTTTTGCCTTTATCCAACATATTTCAATGCAAGTTTCCCAGCAGTATAGACTGCCGGGAAAATGCGCACTTTAAAAAGGACCAGAAAAATGATCCAATGTTTACACACACCATTGCCTGAGCAAGCCTAAACCTGTTTAGAAGTACTAGTAAAGCTTAGACATCACATTAGATCATTACAGATAACATCTAAGGGATAACCCCCCAAAATCACACTGAAAGCATGCAGTGAAGTGGAGCATGTCCTTTGGCATTTGAAGACAAAAGACCTCTGCAAAGGCTTGCTGAGAGCTAAAGATGCAGAAGGGAAGGCATGAGGAAGGCAACTGTAGAAGGTGAGAGCCAAGACTGAGCCAGGCAAGTATTCCAAGGCCACACGGCTGGTCTGTGGGTAGGAGGACAAATACACATTTCCTGGCCGAGGTTACAATCAGAGAAGGTGTCAGGCTGAACCAATTCCATCAGCAATATTGGAGGCTTATGAACAGATGGAAAGAGCCTGCTAAGGTAGAGCTGTAGGAGCAGAACCTCACACGGAAATTGGAAGCAGCTTGCCTGGACCAGACTGGGCTCCCACCGTCCTGCCAGCCCAGACCATCCCACCATTCCCTCTTAGATCTATTTCCCTTATTCTCCTCCCTGTTTGACCAAGTTCTGTCCCTCAGTTTCCTGTGGACCAAGTCACATTTCCCTCACAGAGGGCACAATGCAGTTTGCATGTTTCACCTGTCAAAACCAGCAGAGGATTCCAGCCCTCTCTCCCACTAGAGACAATTCAGGCTCCTAGGAGAGCTCCACAGCACAGCCCATGGCACTGTTAGGGACATGCCTCAGATGTGTTCCCCACTCTGTCCCTGTGAAAATGGCACCAGAACAAAACAACACCCACGGAGTGATCACAAAGGCTCTGCACAGCTTTGGAACTTTGGGAGGTTCTCCAATCCATACAGTGTCCTGATCTGCCCTGACTAAAACACCACCTTAAAAAACCTAAAACTAGTTAGTTTTACTTCTTGGATATATTCCAAAGTCTTCGAAAATACAAAGAAAGAAAAATAATAGCCTAGGCATCTCATTGAGGTGTGATGCAAAAAAACAAGGTTGGTTCATTTAAATGAGGTTGACTTCTACTCCCCTGATGAGCTTCAATTGGTCAAGTACAATTCCAAAACAAGCCCTAAAAGGACACAATTAGCCACAGAATGTAGTTTCATTGTTCACTGTATCCTGTTACCAGCCTGAACATAATTTTAGCTACTAAATTTGAGCCTCTTTGTTCTAGCAATCAGATGGTATTAATTTCCCCTTTGTTTTTTAGTTTTCCTGTTTGTACACCTGCACTATCAGTGAGCAAACAGCAACAGAATTAGTGTTTTAGAGTTAACCTACTACTCCACACCTGTAAAGAGCAGAATGATAAAATATTTTCAAAGGCTTGGGAAAAAAAAACCCAACACATTCCAAAACAAACACCATAACAACCTTGACTTCTATCTTTAAGATCTCAGTGTAGGCAAAATAACCTTGAACTAAAAATGTATATTCTGTGTCTGCTTCAAATGTGAAATGAATGACCACAGCCACCTCAGCACAGGTAGTTACCATCACAATTACTGACTCCCCACCCACACATTTTGAAGTGCAGACTAGGAAGAACTCCCCAGCTCTTAAGTGCTTCTAGACTAGTCAAATACTGGTATTTTTGATTGAAGTCTCCCCCCCACTAAGTTAGGAGCTATTTAACCATTTCTGAGTATCAGAGAACCAGTACAAACCACAATGGGTGGGTTCCAGTCACACTGACAGGACCAGTTTGGGTCACTTTGCCCCTCCCAGTGCCAGGCTGGGCTCCAGCCACACTCAGGGAAGACCCCGCAGAGCTGCAGGGTAAAGCCTCTCCTCTGCTGCATTTTAAATGTATTCTGGTCTCAGAACAGACCACAGGTGGGACAAGCCAAGTGAAGAAGTCACCTATGGCCTCAGGTGCAAAAACACCTCAGCCTGCTGTGTCATGAAGAAACGAGCAAAAGAAAACCTGATTTCAGTAGGTGAACACTGAAGGTGTGTCAGACTAAACAGCTCTCCATGACTAATTCACTAATTGTGGTGACAACACACTCCTCCATCACAAACCACCACCTTCAGAACATCCATCAGAACACCTCAGTGGTGTAGGAAGCTCCTGCCTGTACCACAAGGGTACAGGTTGTACTGTCAGTACAGCCCAAACAGACTTGCCTCAGCACTTGTCAGCTTTCACACCCTTAAGCCTCTTTTCAGAATAAACAGCTCTTAAACTCCTCTCCCCAAAAGAAATGCTCAGCTCTGGGAAAAAAACAGCAGTTCAAGTCTATAAACTTATCCTGTGGTACTGAAACAGGGATTTGAAACTCTGTGTTATGTTCTGTTCTTCTGGATCGATTTCAGACATTCCTTTCTTATTCACAACTGGAGGGGTTCAGTTCTGTCAAGACTGTATCCATAAAGGATTAATTTTAGGCATTCTGACACATGCAGCTGAACTTATTTAGTCTCAGTTCAAGTACAGACTGTAATAAATAAGAACAAGGAAAGGTCAATCTCAGGACTAATAAAATAAAGATTAATTTCTGCAGTCCTCAGTGTGTCTCTTTACTGGTGAATTGCATGGAAGCAGATAAGGTAGCCAGCTATTCCAGTGGGAAGCAGTGCCTTTACTGTCAGTGATTACAATGCTTTTCTGAAATACACAGTATTTGCTTCTTTGCCAATATGGCTTTAATAATGACTATTTAAGAAAGCAGATTAAGGGCTTGGGGTTCCCTCCTCACCCCTAAATCTGTACAGAAGACATGAGCCCTCTACAGTAGAAGTCTCAGGAAAAATACAAGGAGAAAGTTAAAAGATGCAAGTGAGTTGATGTTCTGAATATTGTTTCCTTTTGCACAGTAAAGACTTGAGCACTCATTTCACTAAAACACTCACTAATTCCAACTCTTTACAACACAAAATACACCACTAACGTGCAGACCAAGAGAAGCTCCACTGCAGAACAAGGATTTGTAACCACACAAATACAAGCTGTTGGCATTGTGGAGTCAGGCCCACCTGTCTGAAGGGACCCAGAGCACCACCAAGCATCACTGCAGCTCCAGGCAGAAAACTGCACCATGCACAGCTGCACAGGAGACAGACCCCTGTGACTCTGCCAGGGTGAAGCCATGGCTGGAGGCAGGTTAGATTGCCCAGGAACACTGGAGCAGCCCTCTCCTTGAGTGAGGGGTGTCCATTCTGTCTAGAACAATACCAAATATGGGAATAAGCAGCCACTGCCACACTTCCTCTCAAGTGCTCCTAGAATGTACCAAGAATAAAAACACAAAGTCAACGACAGGAAGAAACCACTGCTGGTCATGAACTTACTCTGCATACTGAGATCAGGTCTCTGTGGACTGGGTGTGCTGGTATTTCAGGCATTAAGAACCCTGGAAGCAGAATTCCTATTACCACTAGAAAAGCTTTAACAAACAGTACTCATGGGAACAGCACTGGGGCTCCTGGAGCAGTCAGCTGGGTTACTGACACTGCAACTGGCAAACCAAGTACTCCCTTCAGCATTAGAACTGCCAGTTACCAATAGTACTATCTACATTAAATAACTAATAATTAAATAATTCATTACTGTGAAATAATTAATTACCAATAGTCACACAATTATGTGAAATAACCCATTCTCTCTGTGCTACTCAAGTTCAACCACTCTAGCCTCACACACTTCATTACATATTCCTAAGAGTGAGGTCAAAGTCACTGGAGGCTGTAGAGAACACACTCTGTGTGCCTGAAGGCAGCCTCAGGCTAGAACAGATCCATCTCCTTTATCATATATACTGTTTAAAACCACAACAGAAGCCATTTCAGTTTTATCAAATCTAAGTTTTGCTGAAATACCAGAATACATGCTGCTTTGTTATCTAAAGCAAGTACTAAATTGGGCAAATTCTTCTTTTCTCCAGTACACTGAATCTAGTCCTTTATTGCTATGCAGATATATATTACAGAATGCTGAGAGACAGGAGTGACAATTATAGACAAATATCTAAGCTGCTTAGGAAACCAGGCTCAGTTGTTAGAAGCAGGTACCCAACCTTATCTCGAGTTTCAGACAGTGGATACTCAGGCACTGCCCAGTCCTCTTTCACCTGCAGGTACACTCCTGACCTGACCTGCTCTGCTGAAGACCTTTCCCTGCTTTCCTTCTCATCTGAAAACAGTTCATGCTTCAAACTCTGTGGTTACAACTCAATGCTGAGACAAAAAACAGCTAAAGAACAGCAAAACAGCAAAAGCAGCAGCCTCTCCTACAATGAAGTCATTCTCCCCACTCCCAACTCTGCTTCAAATGGAGCTCAAGACTTTGCTCATTAAAGGCCAGCCCTCGGCTCAGACCTCCACAGACACACACAGAGCCATAACAGGATCTCCATTTGTTACAAAACATCCCAGACCCCTTTTTGCCCTGGGTCAAGTCTAATCCTTCTTAAAAAATCACAACAAATAGCAGCCTGTGGAAGTTACTCCAAGCTCTATTTGCTGGCAATCTCTTCCTATAAGGAGAATCACCAACACAGGCCCTGGGCCCTGCCAGGGCTCTGAAGCACTGCCCCTGCCAGGACTGTGCCCTGGGTCCTGCCAGGACTCTGAAGCACTGCCCCTGCCAGGACTGTGCCCCCAGGCACTGGCAGCACTGGCAACCAAAGGCCCAAGGGCTGCAGAGCCCCACCCTCAGCCGGGAGAAGAACATCCCCCCTCACAGCTGGGATCATGACCTCCTGCTACCCCAGGGAAAGCAGGGAGAGACTGTGCAAAGCCAACAGCCACAGCAGAGCAAATAATGGCCCACAGTCTGGGTACAGCTCAGGACAGAATGAGGCAGTTTTTGCTCTTCTGCAATAGATTTCTCAGCAGGTTTACACTGCTCCTCCAGAGCAGGAGGCTGATGCTTCCCCCTCCACCAGGGCCAATCAATTCCAAAAGGCACCTTACCTTACTTCAGTCTGCTCAAGCCCTGCAGGAGACACACAGAACAGCCAGGATCCCCTCAAAACCTGAGCACATCCAAACTGCCCTACTCTGAGAAGCTATTTTTGTTTTTCCACTGCAAAGACCAGAATGTTTCTGCAGGAAATTTTGGTTTGCTGAATCCAGCAATTACTAACCAATATAGCAGTTGCCAGTGTATACTTGAGGGGAAGCACTGAAAAAGGCTGTGGAGACTACCAACAACACAGCATCAAGTCCTGGAAACATGACTGGGAGTAAGGCACAGTTTTTAATTGGAGAAAATAAATTCTGTTCTTAGTGGATGTACTATGTTTTAATTGGCCAAGTCAAATATTTGTTTACTTGGATTCAGGCAATTCAGAAACTAATCAAATTTACATGTGAAGTGGGATATTTCATGGCACAGAAGCTACATGTAATGAAATCATGCTTAGTAATATACCAGCTTTCCTTGTAGCCAAATTTTGAATTCAAATTATGGTAGGAAAGATATCAGAAGTTTCCTGATAGGAGTAGTGTATTTAATTTAACCTGCTCTCATAAAAAGGGCACTATCAAGAGTCAACAAAAAATACAGACCTAAATAAGATACAAGGTCTAACATAACTATGGATTCCCATGACTAATGATTTTTTCCTAGCTGATTGCATGCTGTCACTGATTCCTTCAAGAACATAATCTATATTTAGCAAGACAGCAGAAATAATTACACAAAATCCATGTTTCTTTTGCCTTACCAGAAGATACCATAGATTTGTGTACTAATTCAGACTATGCAGACAGCTTATACCTTTGTGCTCTGAAAGCAACAATGGGTGGGTTTGTAGCTTTATATCCTTTCTGGAATGAATCTAACCACATTTTCAATTGCCCATTTAAATTCAGTATATCTGTAGTCTGACTGTTTTCAATCACTGTTATAAATACTTTTGCACATTTCTCTTTCTTTAGGTATGTACTGAATACAGGTGGGTATCAGTACAGGAAAACAAATTCTTGCAGAATTAATAAAAGGACAAAGCAAATGCTCCTCAAATACTGAAAGAAAAACAAAATACTTAAAAGTATGCAGCTGCTTTTTGAGTCCCATGAAATGGCTTTTAAGATTAGGTTTAACAAAACCTTCAATATGCCTCAAGAACACAGGTTCCACTTATCAAAAGAAGCATTTTCCTGTTCATACATCACAACACCTGCAAATTGTCCAAACCCCAAGTGGCCAGGAGGTGACCATGGCAGTGTGTGCCAGAAGGAGCACAACAGCTGAAAGATGCTGACAATACCTGGGAAAACATTTCCTCTCCGAGCAGCAGCACTTCCACACCAAATGAGCTATAAAGAGCCCAGGGCTCACAGCCCCAGGGACTCCGAATGTGTTGGCAGCACTAAACAAACACACTTTGCATCTGTGCACTCCTTTACAGAGCTGGGAATAACACAGGGCTGCAAGTTATTGCAAAAGCAAATTTGGAAGCACCGAGGCATTTGTGCAGACTTGTATCCTTCAAGGCAGGGGAAAAAAAAAAGCAAAACAAAACAAGATGAGACAAGCTCTTGACTACTGCTTGGCACTGCACACATATTACTGACAAGAGGTTCCAACTTCCATCTCTCTGTACTGCTGCTATTAGCAATATCCCACTCAAAGCACAGGAAAAGACATCAATCACTACAAAAGATAACAGTGTGCATTGGTAAACTGCCTAGAATTGAAAGCCTCACTAATGCTGTGGAATGTCAGACTGAAAACAGAAGACTGTCCTAGGGTGCAAGATCAAACATCAGGCAGTGTATTTTATAAGACACAAGCAGGAAAGACTTTAAAGCTGCTGCAAACGTTTTGCTTGTTTTATAGAGGGTATCAGGCTGCATTGTTCAGACTTGACTATGACTTCAACACTTAAATTAGACAAGGCTGACCAAGAAGCGGTTACAGACTCAGGCTCAGCTGATGACAGTGATTCAGTGAGTGGTTCTGAGCTGGCAAGGAAAAAAAGCCCCACACTTCCTGTACGGGGACAAGTGCAGCAAGTCACTACGAGACTGCTAATCCTCTTTGAAGGATGCCAACAAAAACCTCTCATTTAGACTTCACATTGCTGAAAAAAGCATGAAAATAGCTTCTAGAAGCACATGTTTTTGCAGAAACTATTTATGTCCCCTTTTTTTGAAGGAGTCTAAAGAAAAACGTCTATCATCACTCCCAAAGCCATTCCACCGATCCAGAAGTGGCTTTCACCAGACACTTCTGGCAGCTGAAAAATCACACACATGACAGGAGAGCAGAGCACCAGATCTATTTTAAATCCTTTTGACACTTCCAGGACAGTGCTGATCACAAAGCATACTCAAGATCTGCTAATATCTGGCTTTAACTTTCAAGTTCATGGTTAGTAAGTTATGTTAACAGATAAGCCTTTGTACTTTAAAAGCACCTTCTAAGTACCTTCCCAATAAGCATCAGTCTGATAGCTCTGACTCACGTTCCAGTTGCCAGCACTGCTTTCCTTGTCAGCTCTCACGTTTGTTTTGTTTAAAAAGTATTTCCAGTTTCTACTAAAAAAAATTAAATTCGGATTTTTTTTTAAATTACACTTTATAGTTTATGAACCCAATTCATGAGTGGTTTTAGTATCAATTAAATGCTGCTGTGTCTTTGGAAAAAAACCCTTGACCATACCCTTCTTCCTAGGCTGTCTACATTACAGAATCTTGAATTTAGATGGAATTGCTCGTGTAGAGGACACCATCAAACCCCAAAGCTACTCACACAAAGCATATTGAACAGAAAACCTGTCAGGGTCAGGGTGTGGAAAAGCTGCAAGACACCTTTTCTGATCATAGCAATGAGTCAGTGGAGCAGAGAGAACGGATCCCGTGCACTGCCAGGAGCTGACTGCACACCTGGCACCCCCGGGGTATTCAGTTTGGAAGAAGTGAGGGAGGAAAGCAGGAGGTGGAGGACAGGAAAGCTGGAAGAGGAGGATGAGTCAGGAGGAGTGACAACCATACTTCCTGGGCAGGACAGTAATTGGCATCTCAGGAATGTGGGGAAGGGAGTAGGAGATGGGAAAGACAACTGAGCCCAGGAAGGTGTGACTAAATTGCAGTTCCTCACGCCCAAGCTGCCCCAGGAGTGCCACGGGAGGCTGAGTTTGAGGTGAACATCTGAGCAAGTCCTCAGAGATAGCTCTCAGTTCCCATCTGAAGGGAAAAAGTTCTTACTGCCTGCCATATTTCTCTGATAGTTACAAATACCTTTAAAGCCATAGCAGAAATCATAAAAGCCAACCAACACACTACAGCTGTCCAGACTCCCCTGACTACAGCAGCTCCAAAAGTCAGCAGGCACCCCATACACCTGCAACACCTCCCCATACACAGGCAGTGCACAAACCCACTTCCATCAGAGTTTAAAACAATGCTGGTCATTTGGTAGCCACCAGCATCAACCAGAACAGCTCCTTGGCAGACCACAGCTAGTGAAGAAGTGACTGGTGTTCAACAGATGAGAAAATGTGTGAGAGAACCTTTATATGGTTTTCCCTGAAAGGTTTATTAGCCTTTTGTGCTGAGGTAAACTTTGCTGCTCATGTTCATGGTCAGAGTTCGGTTAGTACAAAGCTGGCTTAATTCAAAGAGCTACCAGTAATGCAAACTAACCCTTTCTTATCAAAGCCTATGCCTGGATTTCTGTGCTTGCAGAGGAACTGAAGTATTTTCCAAATCCTTATTTTTGTAGCACACACATATACTAACACACTCCTCCCAGTTCCAAGGACTGGTTCAATTTTACTGCTTCTAGTCTAGCACGGTGAACTCCCAGAACAAAACCCTTGTTAAACAGGTGCCAAATCCCTTTCTAACACAGTCCTTTAATGCCTTTCAGTAGCCACACAACACCTAGATCTGGAATGCAGCTTCCTAAAAAAAGCAGACAAAAGTATTACATTACAAGAGTGCTTTAGGAAACTGAAAAGGAAAGCAGGTGAATTTGTCATTTTTAAGCCATTTCTTGTGGCAATAACCAGAGCCAAAGGGTAAGCAAAAGCCTGACAACCTGCAGGCCAATCCCAGGCTGGTCTCCATCAGCAGAACTACAAAGATCTGGGTCAGAACCCTTCAGATAACTACAGGAAATTTGCTCCCAGGGTTAGCCTGGCAAAGAGCTGGGAGCCCAGGAGGAAAAATCACCGATCTTTTTGCTCCCTTCCTCATCACAACATGCAGCAACTAAGTTAGGTTTATTAATATAAAGGATTCTTCTGCAACTCTGAAGATGTTTATTTACATGTTCTATACATTAGTACCATTAATGTATACATGCATACTATACTGGAATACAAATCCAAGCACATAGGAATTCCTTATGCTGGAATCAGGAGTACCAAAGCCTTTACTCTTCATAATATACCTTGGATAGAGCAGTGCATGACCAATTAGATCAATTACACTTACAGACTAACTTCTACTACTGGTATTTATGAAGCCAAACAGTTCTCTAAAGAGATGTACAACTTTCTAGTGTTTCAAGCAAGGTAACATACATTCCATGTTAAGCTGGGAACAGTACTAAGATTTTAATGAAAACTCGTAAAAGCTTCACACTCCATGTGCCAACCATGACAAAACTTGTTTTAACTTCACCCATGCCACACGTGCAGCAATGCCTTAAGAACAAGGCAGGGAGACTGGTGAATGTTACTCCTTTAAGTTAAGAAAAAGTTGCTACAAACAGTTTAGTTCAACTACTAATAGCACTGCCACCCCATTACCTCCACAATACATAAATTATGTATGTAGAACAGAAAAAAAACATGTCTGGAAGGCAAAAGAGATGATGAGGAAATTGCTTAAGAGATGCATACATATACAACCACACGTTCAGGTTTCAGCTGCAAAAGTTGCATTTAGTAACATTCTGCATACATTAGTGTCTTCTGGAAAAGTGCTCTAACATACACAGCATAATCCTAATCCATAATCCTAGAGGTCTAAACCAGAAACAAAAACAAGCATGCACACAGTGCAAGCCTACACAAAACACATCGAGTGCTACTGTGTTTTAGCACATTTTATATACCAGCCAGAAAGAGCCATCATACAGCTGGAAGGTTTTCCATGAATGCACCTCCAGACATGAGGCAAAGCACATGCTGTGACCCTCCCTGCTATTCCACAGCTGCAGAAAGCAAGCTTTGGGCTTAGGCCACTGTCTGCAGCACCAGACAGAAAAGCACCCCTCAAACACAGAAGCATCACTGTGTGTCTTCCTTGTGACTTCCCTGCAGAAAAAAGAGACTTAAGATAGTACAAGGTCCCAGTTCCCATCACACATTCACTGCTTCAGGACTGAATCCTAACCCAGTCTGTCATTTCTGCAGACATTCATAGGCACTACATGGAATCAAGACATCCTCAGCTTCTTGATGGACTGGGCTATAAATATCTGCCCTCTTCTGATGTCAAACTGCTATAAAAATGTTCCTTTTTAAAAATCAGCCTTCCATCTTTGCTCGAGAGGTGGAACCAAGAAGACACCAAGTACACCCTGATAAAATGCACATACTGACTGCAGCATGACAGAAAATTGCTTAGCATTGAAATACTGGTTAAAGGTAACATAGAAACACATTGTTTTTTAACATAAGTATATTAGACAACCCTGGCTTGCTCAACAACTTGTGAGCTAATCCAGATACTGCTGATCCTGCTTTCTCTTGGGAGCTTTCCCTTCTCACTCTGCCCAACAAACTGGTATAAAACCTCAGCAGAAGTACTCTGGAACAGAGATTATGCAAAAGCAGGCAAAGTTGATCACTGATGGGTGTTTGTTGGGGGGGAGCATTTATTTGATTTTGTGGTTGACTTTTTTCTAAATATGGTAGCAGTTTATGCCTTAGAAAACACTTGCTGACTGACATTCAAAGTTTTATCTTTAGGAGAGTCAAAGCCAGCTGACAGTACTCAGGCAACAATCTTTCCCTGAAGACTAAGGAGTTACTTTAAATGAAAGGTCTGAGATCATTTTTGTAATGTGATGTGGATTCTCCATCCAATTCAAGATCCTCCAATGCATCTCCATGAATGATCCCATGACATGAAGGTTCTAACTCACAGTATAACAACATCAAGTTCAGCTGATCATAGGCTGCCTTTTCAAACAAGTTCCAGCTTGGTTTCACCATGAGGCCTCCTGCATATTAGGGATATAGTCCTTCACTGGAGTGGGATTACTTGGCACTGATATATTACCCAATTTTGGAAGAATCAAAAACTTCAGCTAAGCTGTTAGAATTTTTCTATTTCGAATTTAAAGCACTGAAACACAAAGGTAACAAAATGGATGCATTTCAAGAGAAAAATTTTAAGCTGCCATATGTTCCTTACACTCGTCAGCTTTACCACAGTTTTGCCCTGCTGCTGCTCATTCCCACCT
Organism: Argya squamiceps; assembly: GCA_037834095.1. Classification (NCBI taxonomy): domain Eukaryota; kingdom Metazoa; phylum Chordata; class Aves; order Passeriformes; family Leiothrichidae; genus Argya; species Argya squamiceps. The sequence continues at coordinate 14,616,103 of JBBMKD010000022.1, forward strand.
TGTACTGCCATGTACAGCCACGAAACAGCTCACCCATCCCAGGCCTGCACATCTCCTCCTGAAACCACCCTGCTAAGACACAGGTATTGATGTGGATTAAAAATAAACCAGCCAAAAGGAGCAGATGTTATTGCTGAGTGCAGAGCTCCGTGTGCCAGCTGAGCTGGGTGGGGCAGTGCACCAGGGCAGGGACTGGGGAAGGCAGCAGTGCCAGCCAGGGACAGCCCAGTGACACCAACATCTGCTCTATCAGAGGGCCCAGAAGCACCAACAGCACCTGGTGTCAGTGGCAGCTCAGCACCCTGCACTGGGCACCCTGTCACAACAGCAAAGGATCACTCTGAGGTCTACAGTGAACAAGATATGGCAGGAAAGACTCGAGTTAGAAAACACAAAACACTTGAAACATTCAGCTCCTTTCACCCTCCAGACATCAAAACTGTTAAGACAAAAATAAGGGGAATAATGTGAGTTTTTTATACAGCACAGAGAATGAGTATAAAGTTTCAGGATATTAGCAGCATGATTCATGTTCATCAGTAGTCATCCTAAGTCCTGCCAGGCAATCCTTCTGCCAAGTAAGTTACAAAACACTACCTTCTAATGACTATCAAACAATTGTTGGCACAATTATTTGAAAAAGCAGCACTTTGAAAAACATTATTTTCTGGTTTTGTTGTAATAATTACTTACCAATAATCTAAAAACGCAATTCATATTATTTTGAGATATCACAGTGAAAAACTACTTCAGTATCAAATTAAAAGGTGGAGAATAACTGTCTGAATACATCCCTGAAAAGTGTATCTTGTGGAAGAAAGTAACTCTCTTATTTTGATAAGGTAAATCTCACAGAGTATGTTGCCAGTTTTATCTATTTACAAAAACTACTTGGATTAAAACCTTTCATTAAAAAGGAATGAATGGAGCCCATAGCAGATCAACTAACAGACTAATCTCAAAGTATTACTGGCAATACCGGGCAGACACATCTGAAGCACCTGCACCAAAGCCTTCCAAGCCCATTTAACATGTCAGCAGCCCAGGCACCGACCCAGCCTCTGCCAACGAGCCCACATATGTGCCACAGGTGTGTGACACAGACACAAAAAGATTGAGGAGCAAAGATTGAGGCTAACGAGCTGATCTGAATCACCTGGCACAACAATCAACCCCCAGGGAACACAAGCGCCTATCTTATTCAAAGCTCCTTACCAAAAACAGGTTTATAAGAGCGAGTTGGCATCATTATCCCTGGCTTCGAGAGAAGTTTGAGCTTCCTAACTTCTGCAATGCTTTATTCAAAGCAAAGATTTGTGCTCCACATAGACGTAACCAGGTACAACTTCACTTGCCTCAGGAGGTCAAAGCAGAGGCAATGGCAATAATAAAGGAATCCTTGAAAAGGTATTGGGAGTGAAGCTCTGAACACACAAGAACTAGGCTGGTCAGTCTTCAAATCTTAACCTTAGTTAAGCTTTAGCAGAAATACTGCAGAAGTTTTTCAAGTATCTCAACACTCAGATCTCTAGTACTCTACTTTAGAGCAGTTTCAAATAAATTACTTGTTTAAAAGTTATGGATTTTAGCCTAGTTTATTATCACATAGCATTCTTCACCACTTGTTCTTAGTTCTTGTGTAACAGGTAGACATAATCGTTATTTGGATTACTTCAGGATGAAAGCTATTATCCATCATCAGGAGGCAATTACTAAAGACAAGCCAGGCTCACCTGCCGAACCTCAATTTTCCCCCAGTCCAGCACTGAGGCGTTTTCCTGACACCGCGTCCCCTCGTCACACCAGCAGCGCACAGCCCGGGCAGTGGCGGTGCCCCATCTCCCGGGCTCGGAGCCGCCTGTGCGGCACGGCCGAGTGTTCCCGGCCCCGGACAGGGGCACCGGAGTCACCCCGGGGGCGCCGGGCTGCGGCTCTGCCCGCCGAGACCCCTCCGCCAGCGCCCTCGGAACCAGAGGCGTCACCTGTTGTTGGACTCCGCCGTGGAGTCCCCCCGCCTCGGGATTCCTCCTGCCCGAGGCCACCACCATCCAAACCCTCTCCAGATCCCGGGCGGCGGGAGAGGGCGGCTCGTGCCCCACAGGCGGCGCCGGCCCTGCCCGCGCCCCGCGATGGGACGGGCGGCTTCGGGACGGCACTGAGGGCACCGGGCCGGGTCCGCAGCGGCTG
>JBBMKD010000022.1:14625599-14642003 GCA_037834095.1 Argya squamiceps
TTTCTCAAGAGGGCCCCCGGCTTGGCCCGGAGCCCCGGGCATGGTCACCGTGCTGCCGGGGGAGTCCCTCGGGCACCCATCGCGTGTCCACGAGTGGCACAGCCGCGCACAGGGCCCGGCACGGCTGTGCTGCTGCTCCCTGACGCTGCCGGGGTCTCGCCCAGCCCTTCGCTGAGCTGCAGCACAGGGACTTCTTCTCTTACTCCGGAGCGCTGCCCCAGCGCACTTCAGAGTAACACTGGGAAGGAGCTGGCGGCTGCCGGGGTGGTGCCGTCACACGCTCCCTGTGCAGCAACCAAAGCGGTTTCTATTTTAAGAAGAAAAGAGTGATTAAAGTGTTTGCCTAGGCAGGTATTTCAGTCTGCTTTGGTTCCCGTGTGACTTGCGGCAAGTCACATAGTCCGCCCCGTGCCTCACTTCCCTAGCAGCAACAGAAGGAAATTATGTTTTCAGGGATAATAATGCTTCCTACCTCACAAGCATATTGTGAGAATGAATGTGAAAAACACTGCGAGGTGCGCAGACGTTACAGCATCAGTTGTAGGTTAGCATGGAAGACGGGAACTGAACACTACAGACATGATTATCCTTCAAAACAGGAGAAATGGAGATCCCACAGAAAATAAACATGCAAGGCAGTCTGAGGAGCGGGGAAGGGAAGCCGCAGCACAAATAGCAAGGAGTGAACTGCACATTGCTAGAAGTATCTCTTCATCACATGCCACGGATGGGTTTTTTCCCAAGCTTTTACACATCTTATGTCAGTGATTTAAAGAAACGCTAAGGAAGCACTCCACATTTGTATGCAAAACCTCCCTTAAGTATCAAGTGAACTGTTACTTTTGGCATGTTGTTTACAAACAGGAAAAAACTTTTATCCTGTCCATGTGACAAGTATATTTGGAATATTCAGTAACTTAAATCAATCGACCCAAATTTACTGAATTAATATATCATTACTTAAATTTCTTATAGCAGTATCAAGCAGGAAACAATATCTTTAAAAAAATAAATTAAGCACCTGTAACCAGTATTTCAGCTGGTATCTTACTTGACCCCAGTTTACTGCCATTGAAAGAGCCATGTGAAATTATACTCCTCTGAATGTAAGTATCAGTATGTCTTACGGGTTCTATTTACTAGTCTAAGTTGGTATTGCACTCATAAAGAAGGAATTTGTCATTAGTTCTGACAACTATTTGTTTATTGCAGATATCTCCAAACTGCAGGAAAGTTTTGTACACCTGCCAATCCAGGTCTTAGATCCTTTCTGTTGGATCAGATCAAGAAATCTGGTATCTGATGATGAGATGCTTCATTGAGCAAAGAGAAAAGAATGAGAAGTTCATTTGTATAACTTTTGTTTCATGTCCACACTTACTCCAGATATTTGCATGTAGCTGCATTTCTTATGGTAGACTGGCAGAAAGAATCAAGACTCATGCAAACCTATGCTTAGTTTGCTGCAAACATTATTTTCCAGTTGGTAATAAACAGGTACCAAACGCCATGAGACTAAAGCACCGTTTGGCTGGTTTTTATAATGTGTTTTTCACTAAATTTCACTAAGATGCTGCTAGATGTACAGACTTTAATATTTGTTCTTTGTTTTTCTAGGTAGCATCCAGTGCTTTGCTGCTGCAGTGCACATAGCTCCTCCCAAATCAGTGGGATAATTCCTGTGTTTACAGCTAAACTCTGCTTAAAAGCTTCAATGCATCAAGATGGTTAAAATGTGTTAAGGCCCAGAGGTCTCAGGCCCACTGAGAGCTGGGTGCCTGGTGGTGTGACCAGGAGGGATCCTCACAGAGTGCTGCCATTCCTTAAAAATCCAACAACTGGGAAATGACGGGTGTGAGGAACAGACTGCAGGACTGGACACTCAGTGTCTGTGCAGGACTTTGAATGCAGAAGTCACCACAATGATCCCCAGCTCCTACACTGTGCTTTTTCCTTACAGCCATGTAAGAACCTAAGCAAGGAGGTAGGTATGGTTCTCTCTCTTACAGATAGGGAAACTGAGTCATTACTCATGGAAATAACGTGTCCAAAGCCAACAGGATCAGAGTTTGAGCAAGGAATTCAATTCAGACCTTCTGAATTCCTGGCTGGTGTCACTGCTGCTCAGCAACCCAGCTTCTCTTAAACCTGTTTTTTTTCTCTAATTTGTAGTTTCCGAAGCACCGTGCTATAAATAGAACACACACACTGTGACAATGTTTGCTCTCTGCTTTCAGGCAGTGCTTTCATACATTTCTAAGGCACAAACACGCTCTGCATTTTGAGATCTCAAAGGGTAGCCCTATTGCTTCTTCACTACCCATATTCCACTATTCTATTTCCATAACCTCATCCTTCTCAGATGGCACAGGGTTTCATCAGCAATTGTAAACTTCGTTTCATGCATCAGCCTTTATTTTTCAGTGAGGATTTTAGGTTCCCAAGGAGATCAGGCTCAGGCCATACTACTTCTCTTTATGCTTAAAAACGTTTCTTTGTTTTATGTAGGGGAGATTAGTTGGATTGGATTGAGGCTAATATCTTTCTCATTAATTTCTGTCAGCGGACAAAGCTGCTGAGCCAGGTACAGGTCTCACAGTAAGACACTAAAATATCTTTCTGAAGCTATTTAATAGATTGACTCGGCTGCAATGTCTGTCACAGTCTGGCTGGCTTGTCTAAAAATTAAAACCAGAATTTATATCCTTACCACAGAAAAATTTACTTACAATATAAAGTGTGGTCATTTAGATTTGAAGACAAATTAATACAAGACCCAATTTTGATAAACTATGCTGATGTCACACATTTTATTTAGGTTTCTGACTGCCAGTCCTTTTATGAGAAAAACATCTTAGTAATCTGCTGTCATGAAACAGTTGTATTTGTTTCTCCAGTCAATGTTTTCTTAAGGTTTATGATCATCCTGCAGACCTTACTTTATGATTCATTGATTAATGATGTCAGAGACATAGAAGATTGGGGACAAGAACTTTGTTTACCTCTGCCCTGCCAAACCAGTTCTATGGGTCAACCTTGTCTTTTCAAGAGTATCATTTTCAGTATAAAAAGCTTTTTAGCAGTTTTTAGTCTTCATTCTTTAGTATTAATTTCAAATTGCATTTATTGCATTAGCAATATTTGAAAGCCATGATCACCAGCGTCAGCATAATGTACACTTTACTTAAAGGTGCACTGAAAGCAAAACTTTAGGTAATTTCAGTACCAGATATAAAGTAATCAATAATTCAATTTGTACTTTTTCAACAGACATAAATTATTGACCAGAGAATGGCCCACCGAAGCCCAATCTTCCCAACTCTTGCCCCTTCTGAAAGGTACAGTCTGGAATATAAAACCAAAAATCTTCATATTGTAGAGTATTATGTATCTCTTAATTGTATACATATATACTTACTTAAATGCAGTAATTATATACATATATACTTAATTATATACATATATACTTGGTTATATACAGCAATGCTGTGACCTGGGACTTTGGCATTAATGTGCACAGCAAAGTGAAATACCACAGACATTCAAATCATAGCCCAAATCACAAGTCCTTACTCAGCTTTTACTTAGCCATTTCCCAAAGAAATTAAATAGTTTAAATCTCACTGACTATAAGTCCAAGAATGCCTTAGCCAGTGTCTGAACAGCATGGAGTGAGCTGTGAAAACACAGAGCCAAAAGGGACCTTTGTTGGACTCCCCATACATCTCTATCAATATCATCATGGTCAAACTGAACTGCTAATTTGGCTCATTAACAATTATTCAATTGTTAATTCATTAATAATTATTCAAGGTACCCAAATGTAAGCTCTTTTGGGGAAATTTAACTGGTAAGACAATGAGAAGCTTGTCATAAATTTGGTCTCACCTCAGTTTCTATGCCCACGTATGCTCCTGTCCAGTTCACGGGGGAGCAGATTTCTGTATGGTATTACAGTGTAGCTATAGAGACAGAAAAGGGATTGACACAAGCTACTCCTTTTTATCCTGATCTGTTCTCATTTAATTTACAATACCAACCTTCAACTGCTACAGCTTTAGCCTGATTTAGCCTGAAAACTGTAAAGACAAATACCATTACTTTTGAAACTCAGTAGAAGGGTTTGAATTTGGATTCTTAATCAAATTATAATTCTGATGTGTAACTACTCTTATTATGTTAATGCTCTTTCCTTAAGATCCAAAGCTTTTGTAAGCTTCCTTAAAGAGCATGAAAAAAAGCTTGACCTGCCTTTGTACAAGGCACACGGCAGCCACCACAGCACCCACTTATTTGTAGCAGTGGGTGCTCTCTCTGGGAGTATTTTGGGGCTTCTCCCCAGGAGTGACAGTACCAAGGCAGTGTCACAGTGCAAAGGCATTGCAGAGCTCTGTGTGAGAACTTAACGAGATGTGGATAATTCCCCTCCAGGCGGGTCCGGAACATCCCCCTGCACAGCCAGGCGCTGACTGCGGTCCCGCTGGCCTCCGCCAGCCTGGTGGATCAGCTGGAGGACAGAATCCTGAGCCATGAGAAAACAACGGCGGCTCTTGTGGAGCACGCTTTCCGCATTAAGGAGGACATTGTTTCCACGCTGCACAGAATGCAGAACAAAGGGGGGGGTGACCGGTTGGCAAGGCAACTCCTGGAGGAACACATCCGAAACATAACGGCGATAGTCAGGCAGCTCAATCGGGACATCGAGGTATGGCAAGAATGTTGCACAGCACTAATGCCATCTCAGCTACTCCTCCTTCTAATTCCCTAACAAAGTTTGCCGCAGGATAAGTAAAGGTCAGACAAGGTCCAAAGATCCTGTCAGCTTGTAAATTGTTTTTACAACTTGAAAAAGTGTTTGCAAATTACATAATTCTCTCAGTGGCTATGAAAATAGCACAGGATATTAGCATATAAACACAGGAGCCTTTGTGGCTCTAATAAGCTTGCTTTCAAAAGCTGCACTGGAAAATCTTGAAAAAATGAATTAATGCGACACTAATACCCAGCTCAACTTCAGTCCAAAGGCTGTGCTGTACAAACACTAGGAAATGCCTTTGCTCTGTAATAAACTTTCTTTCCCTTCCGACTCACTGACGACACGAAGTAACCAAACCCAAGTGCTCATTTTTATGACCTAATTGTAGGCAGACACATGACTTCATGTCTGACCTCTGCTGCTGAACAACAGGGGTGTGGTGGGGAAAATGAAAGCAGAAAAAAAACCAAGTTTCCATTTCACTGTCAAGTTATACTTTATATATGTTATGATAGCTGCATGCAGATTGGACACTAATAATAAGAAATAATAGAATACCTAAAAGGTACCTGGTTTAGCACATTACAAGACAAAGCTTTGAATAAAGTAATAATAAAATGGTATCTGAGGATACCGAATTACTGAAAAATAATGAGTGACATTTGAAGTGTACATTAAATGTGCCATACTGAGTTTTTATTTGCATATGAATGCTCTGTAGATGCTGCAGGAACAGATACGTGTCAGAGACAATCTCAGCTATGGAACAAATTCTACCCTGAAGAGTCTTGAAATGCGGCAGCTTTCTGGCCTAGGAGATCTTCGGGGAAGAGTTGCAAGGTAAAAATCCCATGGAATTGTGTTTTGGGGGCCAGCTAATCTTGTTTTAATCCTGAAGTAGTAATGATAATGGATCGAATTCAATTTTGGCAAGATTCCAAGGATAATTTTGCTTTGCATTTTCAAGGAAATGAATAATTATACTTTGCATTCCAGTATTGCGTATTAAATTTGACAATATCACCCTTAATTCCTAAAATTCCTGAAATTAGTTCTAAATAAATGACTTCAAATTCCCTGGGAATTTGGAATTGGTTCAGCTTTTAAAAAGTACTGGTTAGACTCGTGTCTTTGAAACACGTTAATTAGCACAATTATAAAGGCAGCACAGAACAATCTGCACTTGTGAAGAACAAAATAGTTGCACATTTTTGCATATATTTTAGAAGTAAAAATCTGCACATGCAGTTAGTGGTTAGCCATCTTAAATCCCACATGAGCTACATGACACACAGGGAGCAGAAAGCTGTACAATAACAGAGGCTTTACAGAAGTTACAATTCTGAGGCCACAGACTTCACTTGTGCCATCAATGACACAATTACAAACCCCAGCACCGCAACATTTGCTTAAGTGCCTGTAAAGGTGAACAAAAGACAGAGGATATGTACAGCTACAGGAAAAGGACATAGCCTGGCCTACAGCTGCTTGGGTAATAACTTTGGTGGAGTGATACTTGTCCTGAATTTGACCTGTTGTCTATATTGTACAGGTAATTTTGCTTCCTTTTGTGCATGTCACCTGATTTAGTGATAACCTTCAACAACACACAGAAATAATCAGAGGGATTTTCATTGAACTAAGGTTTTCTCATGAATTACTCAATTGTCTGAAGCTTCCACTGTAACCTTCATAGCCCGTTTTGTAGAAAATACTTTGGAGAGGTTTGCAAAATAATTAAACATTTAGTAAGTTATGCACTGTCCTTTATCAAACTCAAATGAACTAGGTAATTTTTTTCCAATCAGAAAATTGATGGAAAAATCTATAGAGAGATACACATTACACATATCTGTCCTGCTGAGAGATCCCCCTGCAATGTACATGCTTAGATCTTTCTATAAAAATATTTTGAGACCATACTACATCCTGAGAGATGTTCTGTGTGGAGCAGCCCTGTTACTGACACCCTGGGAGGAACAACGTGTGCCTGTGCCCTCAGCCAGGGAACTCAGGAGAAGGACCTCGTGCTGCTGTGGGTGTCACTGCAGGGCCCTGCCCTGGCCCAAGCACTCGGTGTGGGAGGGTGGGAACGGGCACAGCCTGTGCCAGGGCTTCTGCCTTTACTTCCTTAGGGCACCACCCCTGTGCTGTGCCTGGGCTGCAATTTATCTGCAAATGGTATGAGATTATACCCATGTGCCTTATGTCAGGCCGTGTGACAAATGCAGGTTATTTGTGTTCATTCCTGTAAGAGAGTCAGTTTATTGCCTTCTAACTGCTGCTTTCCCTTCTGCATCCTAGGCTGCTATTCAGCATGCTCTCTAAAAAAAACAAACTATCTCTGAATGAGAAAAAAAAAATCTTCCCTTCATCAGAAAGCAATTTAAAGCAGTGGTCCATGAGAGAAACCTATTTGTCTTTATTTACAAATACAGTCTACTTTGGAATCAGTGTTCCAGTGAATAATGATTATAGCACCAGCTGGAGATTATGGTCAAGACAGGGGTTTGTTGTGCCTTTGGCACAATACAGAGATTTTCCCTGGGATAAACACCTCCTGATTACTTTAGCCAATGTTCTCCCTACAAAATACACTTTACTCACTTGGACTACTTTTACCTCCAGTGGTGCTAGCTTCCAGATGAGTTCAGAGTGAAATATTAGAAACACGATCAAGTTACAGTGAGAGACCAACTTCCTGTGCATCAGCTTTCAGCCACAGCAAAGGCACACTGAGAGGCTCTGGGCACTGTGTTTGCTCAGACTGACAGTGTGCAGGACAGTGGGGATCACTTCAGACAGTAAATCCCTGAGCCTGAGCCCTTTGTCATGTAATAACTTTAGTGTCCATCTTAGGATTTGGCCAAATTTCAGTTCTAGTAATTTCATGCATACTAAACATCCTATCCAAGTTCAGTGTTGGAGAGAGGGTGTTGATTTCCTAACACCAACTGTTCTGTAACATGTCAATATATCATCCAACAACTGCCTCGTTATTTCTTGAGGGCTGGTGCTGTTAATGATGGGAACAAGGGATCCCTACATGCACAAGCAGTTCTGAAGCACAGCTCAGAAGCAGGAGTGAGATTCCAACATACCACACTCACACCACAGAATAAACTAATATTGCCATCAGAAGATGACAGAACACACATTACAGCTCATGTCTCTGGATCCTTACTCAATAAGCACAGTTTACTGATGAATTTGTAAAGTGTTTTCACAGCCCTGAATTATTGCTAAAAATCAGCATTATTATTAACTTTAAGAAAAAAATATTATCTCTATAAAATTCAGCAACACATTTAGCAGAGAATTAGATTGATGACAGTAGACCAAATTCTCCAGCCTCCTGTCCCTTATGTTGTCAATTTTATATTAAACAGATTTACCAATTCTTTTTCTAGTGATAACAGATTATAAAATTCATTAGTGCCTTATCATTTATTTAGAGAATTACTTGTGGATAATGAGCATTTGTCTGGAAAGTTTAAATCCAGCAGCCTGGTTGGAACGATAGCAGTAGCTCTTCATAAAAGCTTCCTGAGAGCTGAAACATCCAGAGAAATGGCAACTCTGTGTGTTCAAATTGGGCCTACTTTGCATATATAGCTGGCTTTTTTATCTACATTACAGAAGTGATTCATTTCAGACAACCTGGGCTCGTTACACGTGGGCAGATTTTCCTGCTGCACAGATGATGAGCCTGGTGCATCTGGGCTGCAGCACTCTGGTGAACTCCCCAGGAGCAATAAAGGTGCTGCTCTCTGGCCCTGCCTGCGTGGGAGGGCAGCTCTGGGCTCCCTGCCCCAGGCCAGCACAATCCACCACTCTGCTGCCCTTGCCCAGTGCCCCCACTGAGCCTTTCAAGTTGCTTTTCACTGCCTGTTCTCAGCTAGTTGTTTTTCACTGAAACACTGGCATTTTAATTGAAACATCTCCTGTTATAATAACCCAGGAACATGAGAAGCTGTCTCCATACCATTACAGCACATAGCAGCCAGCTGCAGAGTACTGGCACAGCTCTCACCTTATCTATGCCCCAGTGATACTGAATGGAGCAACTACTTGTCTTTTGACTTCCTTCATCAAAACTGAACACTAATATCTCCTTTCAGGTCAAAACCATCATGTGTTTGTGAGTGTGTACAATAGATAGAGAAGATAAACCAAAATAATCTGACCTCTGCCTACCAGGTGGACACTAAATTTACACAGTCAGAATTTTAATGTTTCAGTTACCATGGAACTACATGAACCCTTTGACCACATAACTGAATTCCGTGAAGAAGAGAGATGCTCTGTGATTAAAGCCAAAACACTAATTTACTTTAAAATCAATTACATGTGCTTGCTGATTACATTTGCTTCAGCAGTTTCAAAGCTGTTGCTTTTTCTGTTTTCTGCCATGCCTCAGAGAAACAAAACTAACCATTTTTTGGAGCCCACAACCTTTTGGTGACTAGATGCAAGGTGATTCCATTCCTCTGATTCTCTGTGATTGTAACAACAGGGGGAGATTTGGCTTCTCTCGTCTTTCTGAAGAACCTGCCTGATTGTGAGCCCTCCAAGCTTTTCCCTGCTATGCAAACCCCAGCCAGGCTTCCTGCAGATACCACTAATGGCTCTTACAATGCTGAACTGCTGCACTAGAAATTCATTTCCTCAAGTTTTACAATGCCTATGTGCTATTTTACATTGCTGATTATTTTCATATTGAAAGTGCACCATCATAATAAGCAGATGCTCCATTTCTCATTTTATGTGACTTTCCCTTTATGTTTAATGATAATGGCCCTTCCTGTAACTGAGGGGATGAAAATGCATGTTGAAATGGAAGCTTTCTAACTGAAATGTGACTAAAAAGACAACAAAGTGTGTCGTTGGTTTAGGTAATGACGTAACATGCCCCAGCTTGTTCCATTTTACTGCCTTTTTCTCCCTCAAATTTTAACTGCTGTCTGTTCCTCATCAGTTTCCTATATCAAATGTGGTAGCACTGATGATTACATATTTCCTTTAGCAAGAAAAATATATATGAGTCATACTTCACAGAGGTCTTACTCCTGAAATCACAGTACTCATATTTTTACAGCTCAGTTAATGTTCTTACTGCATTACTGTAGACGAAATCCACCTGATCAAATTATTTTTAAAATCTGGTAGAAAACACACATGCTCTATAGCATATTTTTCCTGAAAATGTTACAGCATCAAGAAGTGTTCCAATGTGAAGCAAGCAAACAATAATTATTATGTTCCAGGACTTCATTTTATAGCCTTTTCTGAGACAAAATTGCCATTGCTTTCAATGACAATTTATTTATTCACCTAAATAAACATTAAGAACCATAAAATTTGCCCCACATTGTTAACTCCACATATTAGCTGTATACTGCTATTTCACTATAAAAGTTCAAAGCTACAATAATGAAAAAGTGGTCCTCAGTTATTTAGGCTACTGATCATGTAGGGGAACTCATACACACCTTCTCAGATATTTTCTGGGGTATGACAAAAAGACACGGCAATGAAATCCTGCATCTTTGCATTTCTGATGTGATTTCCCTGTGGGATAGCACAGCCTGCCCACATCATGTCAGTGCCAAGAGAAATGGAATTTGTGTTTCAGACCACTTGACCTCGAGGCCTATTTGGGAGCACTCTGCTGAACACTGTGAGATGTATTAACCATTCTTACAGTCTCAAAGACATTGCTTCCCTAGCCAGGCAGGAATGCCACAGGAATGGCCAGTATGAAATGGATCATTTAAAAAGCCTGGACCTTATATTCTATTTGGCTGGTGCTTTGTTTTTTATCTATTCAAACAGGTGTGATGCTGGGTTAGCCAGGCTGTCTGCAGAGCATAAAATTACCTATGAAAGACTTCAGAGTCTAAGTAAAGACCAGCACACCTCCAAGCTGATCTTAGAGTCTAAAATCAAAGAGGCAGAAATACAGGTATGGTATTTAGACCAAGGCAGTCCCTGTACAGGTAAGAGTTCTAGTCTAATTCACACAGACTCCATTACTGTTAATTATTATCCTGGGAGGTCACAGATTTACAAAAGGAGAGGTGTATCAGCTCACAGTCCTTATGACATTGACCAGTGGTGTCTAGAGGCATTACTGTACTGCTCTAACTGGAAAAGGTTCTTAGTTTCTGCCTGCAGCATGATGTGTACAAGGGATTAGTATGTAAAGGCACATGCTCAACAAAACTACAGCAATGCAAGCCTGTGTCTTTCACTGTATATTTTGGCCTTCCCAGGATGATACTACACATATTTGAACACAATTTTTGAAGGTCTGCAAAAAAAAACTGGCTTTGGGTTCTGTGAATCCATGAATCTGTCTGTCAGGTTTCTCTTCCATTGGGTTTGAGAATGGAAGTGAGCACTAGATACAAGCAGAGACTTGTACATATGAAGAATCCTTTTCCTTAACATCACATCTCAAGGCCTCCCCATTTTTTTGGTCAACAAAAGTATTTTACATCTTCATTCTGCGGTAGATAAATGGCCAAAATCCACTTTGCCTTTCTCAGAAGCCTCAGTGCAGTGTATCAGCCTGCCAGGAGCATGTTGTCATGGATCCTGTAGTGAACCAGAACAGAATGCTTTGGGATGCTTGTTTTGGTGACAAATATCCTCTTGTGGTAATGACCTCTCCCCAGTTAAACCCAGCAGTTCCATCACTGCAGTGGCCCTTAGACACAAAGTGATGGAGCATATCCCTCAGTGCTGCTGGAGTGCTTTGGCATTGTTTATTCTGGTTACGTGGCAACTTGGAGATGTATGGATCATCCAAATTCAGCTGTGTCAAGGCAGAGATTTTCAAGGTGAAACTATTCACATTATTTAAGGCAAAAAAAATTACAGTTTTCAAAATGTTGATATTCTCATATTGAGAGATAGTGTATTTTCATAACAAAGTAAAATACACAATTCAATAGTTTTTGAAATGTTAGCAAATGTGAACTCTCTGTAAGACCTCTTTTACTGTTATGAAAATGTCCCAAATGAAACTGTGATGAAATGCTGTTGAAAAATAGTAAATTCTGAATTTTGTTTCAGATTTCTCACCTGCTGAGCAGAGTAGAGCAATCGATAATGCAGCAAGAAGCAAAGCTGAAGATTGCCTACAAAGAGAGCAACCAGCAGCTGCAAGTCCTGGACACAAAGTAAGTGCCTGGGAAGCCTTGCTGCTGCTGTGTACCTGGGGAGTAGGGCCTCAGTTTTCCCAGTTTGGCCTCAGTTTCCCAGTCTGACTGGTGTAGTCCTCAGGCCTTGTCATAGGTTAGCACAGTTTGGTTTTTTGGTTAATGGAATATTGCAGTGAGATACTCTGTACTAGCAGGCATTGCACGGGGTCATTATGTTCAATTCAGATGTTAACTCCTCTCCAGGCATTTCCCTCAGTAGCAGTCCTGCTGTGAGCCATCCACATCCTCATTTCTGACGGCTTACTGCCATCCTCATGCAATCCAGTTTCACATACTCACTGAGGAAAAGAAACAGTGTCACTGGCACAATTGGTAGGTGTAAAGCTGAGGTGGGTACAGGCAGTGTAAGTGGAGCTGCAGGAAGCAGCATTGTCACCAGAACAAGTGGCTACCAAATCTTTGCTCAGCTTTAATACATATGGACATAAAGTTTATAATCTGAATGGGTGACCATATTCTGTTTTCAATGTCACAATGAATTTTCATCTACCGTGATTCAAATTTTGTGATTTGTTTCATAGAAAATTGCTGTGAACTTTCACCTTTATTATCTAAACCAATGTTACCATATCCAGTTTAATAGCCTCAAAATTCAAAGGCTCACCTTAATATGGTGCAAAGAATGTATTAAATTGCCATTTTGTGTTTTTATGAACACGTATTAAAAAGTCATTGTTGAATGCCCAGTTTTTCTCTTTTGTATCTGCTAATTCCCATTGTGCTCCTAGATTAAAAGATGCTGTTGAGGAGCTCAGCAATCAGATTTTGTCTGCACGGAGCTGGCTGGAACAGGAACATGGAAGGACTGAAAAGGAGCTTGTGCAAAAAATTGACCAACTCTCAGTGACTTTTAAGGAAAGCACTGTAAGTTTCATTCCAATGTCCTGTAATCCTTCTCAGAAAGCATTCAAAAGCATTATTAGTAACTAAGATTATGAAATTGAGATATTATATTTGAGTGAGATGTTCAGATAGACTCAGAATTTGCCCAAGTCTCTTCATTGATATCGAGGGTAATACCTACAGCCTGAGAATCTTTAAGTGAATCTGGTTACTGCTAAATAGATCAGCATTTTAACCTACACTACTCAAGTGACTTGAAATGATTTTATGAAAAATTGTAATTCCTTATATTTTGAATTCCAGATAAAAGATGATTAATCAGTATCTATTTAATATTTTTAAAAGGCCACAGTTATTCCACATGCAGAGTAAATAATTTTTTTTCCCTGGCTCCAGGAAATGAATGAGAGAGGTATGGAGATGAAATTCAACCAAATGGCAGAAAAAATTGAGAGAATAGAAGAAATGCAGAGGATAACCATGGAAGCACATGAAGCAAAACAGACTGAAGAAAAGATAAATATTCGCATTGTCAAGCTTCAAAATGAGATAAATGAAGACATAAAAGAAATTAAAGCTGAAGTTAACGCTGGTAGGACCATAGTTATCCAGTTCTTTATTCTGAATTGTGGGGACAGTGACCAACTCATACTAATACGCAAAATGTCTTTGCTTGTTTCAAAGCAGTTTAAATACTTTTGGTGCAGATGTAATGGCTACACCTGTGGCATTAAGAAGGATTTTCATTAAGTGTGAAAAGCAGAGCCATAAGGGGTGACAATTCCCAGAGCAGGGACAGCCATAGCTGGGCTGCCACCAGGGCACTGCTGCCATCAGCACACAGTTACATCCCCCTCTCCTTCAGAACTTCTGCTGTGCTCCCAGTGCAAGGCAGGGTGTTGTGGGAGTGCATTCTGATAGCAATGATGTGACACTCTTGCTCCCCATGCTGAACTAACGCAATTCTCACCTGCAATTAGGGTTTGCAGCCATCTACGAGAGCATTGGCTCCCTACGACAAGTGCTGGAAGCAAAAATGAAGCTGGACAGAGAAGAACTGCAGAAGCAGATCCACCAAATGAAGCAGGAGGCTCCAAGATGGGGAGAGGCTGGACCATGACTGCACGGTTTTGTCTGAGAGATTGGTGTTTACCTGGCTAACCTAGGCAGACTCCAGTGTTGTTCCAGTCTGTAATGCCAATTAGCTGCATGTACCAAATGACATGCTGCTGCTGCTGCTGCTGCTGCTGCTGCTGCTGCTGCACAGGTGTTTGCTCACAGCAGGAAATGCAAGCTGTTGATGGATAACTGGCACTGAGCCTTCGGAGCTGAGGTGCTGCTTTGCCACTGCACTACTCCAGCTGCTGTCAGGAAATTGAGCACTGTGTAAACCTGGAGTAATCCACTGGTGAAGCTGGCACCTAGCTTGCTAAAGGCATTCCAGTTTTGCAGGCTTCATCAGGCAGCTCTATGCTTTTATATGCACCTGCACCCCTCCACCTTAAAATAACCAAGGCAAGTTGTTATCATTTGCTTCATATTAATTTGGCAAGGTTCTCCACCTTGATACACATCACTTAGTTGAAATCAATGGATATTTTTACAGTGATTTCTCTACTATTGACTTCCTGGGAAGACAGAATTGGCACTAAACAGATCAATCCTCAAAATCTAGACACCATCAGAAAATCTTTGTTTAGGTTTGCAAATGTCCTGTGTGTGAAAACAAGGTAGTGTTACATAATGTAGTTGTAGACTAAGATGATTCATAAACAACATAAGAAGCTTAATTTACATGGTCTTAAGTATTGTAACCTTCTAAAATTAATAACCAAGGGGAGTTGACACAAGGTCAAAGATGTATATAGATTATTTTTTTACTGGGCATGTGTTCCTGTGACTTGCTTCATTATATTGGTAAAAACTTAGAAAGGTCTGAAAACTGAAGAGAAGGTGATAATTTACCCTAATCTGGAGACTGTAAAATAAAATGCAGTTTATGATCTCCTCAGAAATTTTCATTGAAGTAAAAAAAACTGAGTCATCATATTTAAGTAGACTTTAATAATTTAGCAGACTCAAACTGCTAATTGCATTCACATTATTTCCAGATAATAATTTTCATTCTCAGAACAGATTAAATAATGAATATCAGCACCCATGTGGCATATTATCTAGATAGGAAAAAAAAAGTTATTTTTACTTCCTCATTCATAGCATGATATATTGCTCCTCATGTTTGTAAGCCATGCAGGATTAAACACTCATGAAAAACAAAAGATTTTATCCAGCATCCTATTAATTTATACTATTAATAGTAATTAATATACTAGTCTGTGAATCAATATTAATTCACAGAATTTACAATACTGTTAACCTAAATAAATTAATAGGATGTCTCTGCACTGCCCTTAATGGACCTTTCATTCAGCTAGTATTGGAAAAATATATTTTTAGTTGGAAAATCAGTGGCAAATATCACTTCCATGAAGCACATTTTGGTCCACAGAGTCACCATATACAAAACAAAGAATTAAAGAAGCTGCTTCAGGAATTACTGTCATTACTTTCAGTGTAGAGTGTAGAAATCAAGTAAATGCATACATCTTTACAGGATTAACACCTTGGTTTATGTTCACTTCCTCTCTAGCTGAAAGTCGTTGAAGTCTCAAAGACACATTGAGCATTTACAGCTCTGGCTGCCAATGCTCTCTGACACAAACCAGGAATACCAGAGACAGTTCTGTTACCATCCATGTCCTGTGAAATAGATTTACAATGGCACCAAGGGAAAAGCCCAGCTCCCTAAAGAGAGGCAATTAAATGCTTGTAGATATTTCTCAGGAATTGTCTTTAAAAATTAAATCTTACTTCATGTATCTACTCTTATCTATTCTTAAATATTTAGCCATGTGCAGTTGAAAAATAATCATTGGTGTTTTATAAAAAAAAACAAACAAAGAAAGAAATTAAAAGAGGCAGACCAAAACCAGAATAGTTTTTTAATTCTGTAATTGGAAGTCTGTACCTGAGACAATATGGTACAGTGTGACCAGCATACAAGGAATCAGAAACAATTTATATAGGACTTTAATAAATTGTTTCTCTTGTAAAAATCTTGTGTCACTGATCCACATATAACAACAGATATAACAACACAGGAAACCCTATCCAATTTTACTTTTTTTGTCTTAATTTTTTTTTCCCTCAATCTCTGCTAAAGCAAATAAATAAAAGCTCAAATAAAATAATCCCAACCTACTGCCAAGCAGTGTCTTCAAACCCTAAAGTGCCAAGTGGAGGGCAGCCCAGGGCCAAGCCTTGGCATTGTCTGCCAGGGAGTGCTCCTATGTGATGAGTGAGTCCTTCAAGGGAGAGCTTAGAGTCACTGCTGAGGATTGGAGTATCCTCTGATCAGTCTGGCATGTTAGGGCAGAGTCCTCTGCTGAGGATTGGAGTGTCCTCTGCTGAGGATTGGAGTATCCTCTGATCATCCTGACATGTTAGGGCAGAGTCCTCTGCTGAGGATTGGAGTGTCCTCTGCTGAGGATTGGAGTATCCTCTGATCATCCTGAC
>JBBMKD010000022.1:14642103-14655805 GCA_037834095.1 Argya squamiceps
ATGTTAGGGCAGAATCCTCTCCTCAGGCACAGCACCCCCTCAGGGGAACAACTGTGAGGCCACGAGGGCAGTGCTGCAGACACTGAGCTGTGGAAGCTTCACTTTGCCAAACGGAAGCTGACTCTGAAAACTGACCTGCAGAGACCCTGTAAGGCCAAAGGGAAGGAAACAGCAGTGCTTGAGAGCAGAGCTGCCCCTTTTTTGTTCCTTCCATGCTGGTGTTCAATGGCATTCCTGTGTTCCAGTCCTTCAGGGACACCAAGGTCCACTTCTGATGGTGGAAACTGTGCTTTCTTTGTTCAGCACATAGCTCATGCTATGAGTCTGGGATTTGTGCAAGTGCAAGCCTGCCAAGCCCACAAAAAAGCAAGGTACTGAGGCAGTGTTGGTGGGGATGGCACTCCGTAACAGAATGAGACTTGGGAAAGTATAATACTAGATGTATTATACCATTAATGCTAGATGTATTGTACTATTTAAATCACAAAGTTCACTGACACAACCATAAACTCGCTGAAGGAAGGACTGGGAGGAGGCTTAGGAAGTCACCTGCTCCATCCACCTCTCCACTTCGAAATAGATCCAACTCTACCTAAAATATTTCCCACAGACAGTTTTGTAACTTGCTTATAACAATCTTTTAAGAATAAGCCATTGATTAATGCAGTCTATTCCACTGCTGAAAGAAGATTGCCTTGCCACCCAAACACCTAAATTAGGACAAGATACAACAGCCTTAAATTTCAAGCACAGCAAGGACCTAATTTATTACATTCTTTCCTGCATTTTCATTAGTTTTTTAAGGCTATCTGTGTATAACAGATGATTCAAATGAAGCTTCACAGGGATATCTGCCCAATATTTCCTATTTTTTTCTCCTTCCTACATCTATATAAAACCCACCAAACCAGCAACACCCAACCCAAAGAAACCACCACAAAACAACCAAAAACCAGACCACTTGCTCTCATGAAGTTTTAAAATCTTTCTTTTGTCAGCTAGTTCAGCTGCATGAGGCTTAAATCACTTGCAGTGTGCAGACCATACTGTTCAGTCAGCTATGTAGCACATACTGAGTGTCACAAGTCAAACTCATTGGAAAATGTTTAACTGGGGTACATGGCTTTTCCATTAGCATGTGATAACACAATAGAACCACGGTACTGTGCAGTGAGGGACTTGGCTGGAATCAGCATTATGTCAGTAATTACAGAGCAATTGTGCTGTTTATACTCATTAAACAAACCAAAGGAATGGTGCAAGGAAGAAGTTCAAAGGATGAGCCTAACTTCCACGTGCAGTTGTTTATGTAGTAAGTTTTGTGTTGTGGATACCTTTATATTGTGGCTATCTTTGTCATTACAATCTGATATAGCTCAATAGACAGTTGCCATGTTAGAGAAAAGCAGTATGAATGATAATGAAGAGCAGTGTATTCCTGTAACATCAATTTAAACTGAAATACAAAATTTTCTTCTTTTCTCAATTTCTGTTTTGTGTTCCACCCACCTCCACGAGCATCTGGCCATCTGGGGCAGAGTGTTCTGTGTCTCTAAGAGTTAAAGTGCTCATTAGACATGTCTTGCAATAAGGGAAACGTCTAATAAGAGACAGATGACAATCCGATGAAGCCCTCCTGTGTGCAGGGGAGGAACTCCTCCTGTGACACTCCCCGTGGTGTAGGAAATTCGGAGGCAAATTTGGAAGGATGGAAATTGGGCGCACGGCCTCTACTCAGTTTGCCACAGGGTGTCACTGTTACCCTTGGCAAGAGAAGGACGGGTCCCAACGTACCGGTGTGATGCACGGACGCTGCAATCCCGCTGGGGTGGGGCTGCAAGTATTTATCGTGTACTTTGACAAAAGAAAAATAAAACAAGGACAATCTAAAGATGTCACTCTGTAAAATCACAATAAAGGCAGATGATTAATTAAGTAAAATATTCTGAGAGTGGTTGTGATGCTCCTTTAGACAATCCATGAAGAATGCTGAGTGGGGACCAAAGCTGTCTGCTGCCTGTTCTGTCAGCAGAACTCTGGTCAATACAAACCGTTCAAAAACCCCAAACAAACTCCCAAACCCGGAAAAAAATCGGGGACTGTTCTAAAGCACTAGATCTTAAATCATGTACAGCTCAAAGAGCAACGTGCCTTTCACAGTGCTGCAGATGTGCAGAAGAGGCTCCTCCAGCCCTGCCTCCTGCTCCGGGACTGCCTTGGGCTGAGAGAGCACAGGATAACCTCAACATTTACCACCCAGTGAAGCTCTGGGCCCAGCACAAAGAGCTGCTCTCAATCCATGCAAGGATTGTCTCAATAAATAATACAGTGGAATAGCCTCAAACATTGCAAAATATGGGAGAGGGCCATGACCTTTTTGGCACAGATCAGTGAAAAACTGCTTTGAGCTCAGTGGCGTACAGAGAAGCAGGATCAAGTTTAAGATGAAGACTGAGTAGTAATTGTCATAATACAAAACCCTGAAATATATGAGAGGGTGAGTAGGAATTGCTGGTGAGAGAGGAGAAAGATTTGCTTCTAGTAGGAAGGAATTAAAATAAAACACATCATGCACTGCTGCACATACCCCAAACAGTTACTCTCATTAAACCCGACCTCAGCTTCTGCTAAGGCTCATTTTCTAAGGCCAGTGCAGTAAACAGGCTTCCATTCTACGTGATTGAAGCTGAAGCAGACTGTAAATGAAGACATATTTCAGTGCCTGTGCTGTCTCATTGTTGTGCTGCCACTTCCTGATGGTATCAGGACACAGAGGCAGGCACCCACCCTGCCAGGTGCCCTTTGTGATCCTGCCATCTCTGCTAAGAATAACTCAGAGGTTCAATAATTGCATATTAGAGTACATGTACAGCTGCATAAATAACACTGAATTTCCATGTTGTCCGTGCTCTTTCACTCTTCACTAGCTTTGAGAATTGTAATGTCAGTACATTCCAAGTAATTTGTCTTACACAAATCATTAAATTCAAGAAAGGTATAATGATTCAAAGCAGAGCTTTTAAAATGCAAATAACTGGAAACAACAAAAGTTAAAACATACTTTATGCCAGTGCCATGCTTTCAAAAGATAAATGCCAGCCTGTTTACTACTATAAATAATAAACCTTGCTCACTTTACAAAGATCTTATGGGGATTGATCACTTTGTATCTTACACAAGCTTGAATATGTGAAGTGCTGTGACCCAGTTCCACATATGCTTTCCTTTGTGAGATTTATCTTCCTAAAATGAATGTGGCAGCTCCCAGTGTAAACTGCTTGCTTACCTCTTTGCATGTATAATGTCTTATGTTTCAAAACAAAAGGGATTGCTGGTATCTAGCAGGGTCTCTTGGTATCTTAGAATCATAAAATCATTTAGTTTGGAGAAGATCTTCCATTAATAGCAAAATATTAACCATTATTTCACATTTTGGGTTTCCAGTTATTGTGGACTGACAAGAGAAAAAAATGAATAGTATAACATTATCAGTGTTTATTTTAGTAATATATCCCCATTTTCCAGAGGGAGGAGAGATAAGGGAAATCCAATACTGACATTACAAGACAGAGCCCAGTAGTGGGATCCTGAATCTCCTGATAGATTTTGGGCCACTTTGGGCCCATTATCAATACCTCTGTGCCCTTTATTTCAGTAAACTACCTACTGGGGAATCAATTATTTACATTTATCAGGCTGCCCAGACTGCAGTAACTTCCACACCATGTTAAATTAAAAAAAATATATAACAAGTAAAAAGTGACAAAGGAATTGAGCATTATTCTGTCCCTGAGGCCCCACTGCCACCTGATGTCACTATTCTTGTCAGGCAAAGGCAAGCAGGCAAGCTGCATGTCTGCAAGAACTGACAGCTCTGAAAAGGATTTCAGCAGGTAGGAAGCCCCAGGGAAAGTCACACAAATTATTTCACTAAGTCAAGAGATTATGCCTTATGGACAGCACTTGTTAAGACAAATCCATGAACCAGGGCAAACACAGAGATTCAGTTAAGGGAGACTCTCCTTGAAGCCTTCTGGGCACAGGCTGGCACTGCCTGACACACGTGGGCAGGAACTCCACATGGCAAACACCAGAGCAGGGCAGGAAGTCCTCCTCCCCTTGCATTACCACAGCTTGGTCCCAGTAAAGCACACTAAAGCAGAAAAACTCCACAAACAAGACATCTGTCTGACACACAAGAGCAAAGCCCAGACAGAGGCCAAATACCTCATCCATTTAATGTTGGCCGTGAAGCTCCTCCTGCCTGTCATTGGTGCAGAGTCCTCACTGAGCTACAGGGGAACAGCTGAGGATTCAAGGCAAGATTTAAGGGACAGGGACAGGAATGGAGCCACCTGCACACTGAGATAATCATCTGTGTGTGCATCTGGAAAGCTCAATACTGTGGCATCAGGAAGAGAACAGCAGATTTTCAGTGAGAAGACACTTTAATTGCCATTCAGAAGTAGAAGGATAAATAAGTAAAGCACCCAGCAGTGCTCACTTGGGAGCCTTTTGCTTCATGAGCAGGCAGCAGCACAGGGGAGGCCTGAAGGAGCACTGGCAGAGGGTCTGGCTCTCTGGCAATGTGCTATGACTGTGACTAATTGCAAATGGTTAACAACTCCAACTCCTCTGTGTACTCTGGCTCACACAAGCCTGTAGTGGTTAACACTGGAATGTCTATGCATATTTACATGTGGCATATAAAATACATCTTATATTTTGCCTGTAAACAAATTTGTCACTGTGCATGATGAACCTGGTTTTCAGGAGCACAAAACATATTTTAAATATTTGGCTCACCTGTGCTGTCAGATACCTTTCTGTAACCCTGGTTTTGATTATACTACTGGCCAACAACCCAGAGTCCCAGAACATGTATTAGCCCCCTAAGGTTTCTTGTAACAATCAGTCAAATCCCTATCTCTGCACAAGGTAAAAAAAAAAAAAAAGAAAATATATGAGAGACATTAATGGCCCAGTTTAGTACTTATAAAAAAATACTGCAAAATAGTGTTCCAGACAAGTAATGGTCATTCTTTCTAACTTTTTTTCCTTTACTCAAGGCAATTTAATTTGTATATTAATGGAGTTTGGTTAACCACTATCTTTAATCCACCCACTATGGAATCTGATGGTTCCCAATTCCCAGAAACAGAAGAACTCTGTAAACATGTCCTTGCTGCACTCTAGTTCTGTGTAGAATACACAGAACACAGAATACACAGAATACACCAATACAATCTTGCTGTATGATAAAACAATTATCAGGTTTACAATGTCCCTGTTAGATAGGGATTATAACAACTCAGCTTAGAGGAGTGGCACACCATTAATTTTACTC
This sequence comes from Argya squamiceps, assembly GCA_037834095.1. Taxonomy (NCBI): domain Eukaryota; kingdom Metazoa; phylum Chordata; class Aves; order Passeriformes; family Leiothrichidae; genus Argya; species Argya squamiceps. Next base: position 14,647,451 of record JBBMKD010000022.1, read on the forward strand.
ATCTCTCAAGACTACACAGCACAGCTATGACACAGCAAGTGTAACAGTCACCAGTCCTAACCATCCTCAAAAACCAAACTTTCAATTAAACCATGGCAGTAAGTAAATGCTATTTATACAAAGCTTGCAGCTTGACTGTTTTTTAAATGAGTATGTGGGAAGCAATGTGAAATATCAACTGATAGTTAATATTTAAATCGCTGCTCATTTACACTTAAGGCAAGTTTCGTTGCTATTTGCAGAGAGTTTCAAAGTTCAGAATTCTGTGATTCACTTCAAGAACTTTTATAAATAACACCCTATTGCAAGACAAAAAAAAAATAAAACCAACTCGTGATGAATAAACTTTCTCCCAGGAGAAAAGAATGTTTTTTAAAGACAGTGATCATTTTTTTTACTCGTAGAAAGAACAGGCTCTTTGGTCTGTCTTAAAAAAAGCATTCAGGAAGGAGAATGTTTCTGTCCCATGTGCTTAGCTTACAGAAGTCATCCAGAAAAGTGAGGAAATTGATTGTACATAGGATAATGTGCAGTTAGAAATAACAATGCCTTTGCAATGCCATCCACCCAGAGGGTGGCTGGGCACTGGAAGAGGCTCCCCGGGGAAGTGGTCACAGCACCAAGGCAGCCAGGGCTCCAGAAGCATTTGGACAATGCTCTCAGACCCAGGGGGTCTCCTGGGGTAGCTCTGTGCAGGACCAGCAGCTGGACTTGATGATCCTTGTGGGTCCCTCCAGCTCAGGATATTCCATGGTCATATACTTTATGCCATACACATAAACATGTTTTGTTATCAGGACTCAATTCCACCAGTAATACAAGCACCAATTTAAACAATCATACTTGTTTCTCCTAGTGCATTTTGAATCCATTTCCATAAGGCACTGCAGACAGACAGGGCTTGGATGCCTTCAGCACAGATGGAGAGAGAGGAGCACACTTGAGTCCTGCAGGTGTTCCCAGTATTTCTTCCCCACTCTGCCCTGGATGGCTCCCCCCATGTACTGCTCATCCCAGAGCCTGCTCCAAGTGTTCCACATGTACCTACCAGGCCCCTTAACTGGGGAACTCACAGTGTAGTACCACAGCTTGGAATGAATCCAGCTTCCTTTTCTTAGTTCTTGATCATTAAAGTAATGAAGAGGACACTGAGAAGCAGAGCTCTGCTAAATATTTTACCAAACTTCATTTCAATACTATTTTGTTTCTGTTTAATGGATTTTTCCTAAAGGAAGACTCTGTAGAATCATGTGGCTCTAGCAAGATGTTCAAAGAGAAAAATTCAAATCTTACCTGTCCACCATCTTCTTGCTTTGTGTCTCAGCCCCACCTTTGACAAGGAAATTCTAATTTTCTTCATGGTCTCTGCAGTCCCTGTGGAAGAAATTGGATGCATTGAAAATATCTCAATAATCCTCACTTGTTTATGAATTACAGGAGCACATTTCCTAAATTATTAACTTGAATTGGTGCTAACATCACCAACAAGATGCTCTATGAATTCCCAGATGTGATTAAAACAAGAAAGAGAAAAGAACCCTGAAACCAGCACTTCTGCAAACATCACTGAAGTTTAACCCAAATTCAGTTAATCCTTACACTAAAGATAAGCCATATTAGCTAAGCAGATATCAGTTCAACTCAAAAAGGGGAAAAAATTGAATATATACATAAAGAGAGCCAATGCTCCCAAGATAGCATCTCTGTCTCCCTGTTCCTGTCCTTAACCCTAAAACCCAGCCAGTCTCCCTCAGGTGGGAAACCTGTCAGCATCCTGCCCTTTATCACCTGGGTACTTCCACAGTCACAGAACAACTCTATTCTCCTCCTCCTAAGGGAATGCTGTCACTTCCTCTTCAAAACTAGGAAAATGCTCCAATGAAACTGGAATTTGGGGCTGAGTCTAGCAATACAATGCACCAACCACACAAAGTGTAGAGCAGGATGAAGAGGCAGGAGCACACCTAGAGCAGCTCATTGCCAAGAATAAAATGCAGCTACCTGCTTAGACAACTCCCTTTTAGGCATTCAAATTTATTGGGTCTCCCTAAGATTGAACTCCCAGGCAATCAGAATCTCTTTAAAAAGTATGACACAGGCTCTAAATCACTGCAGGGCTTTTAGAAAATGTACTAACATTTTCTCATGATCATCACCATGAAAACATTGACATTTTTGCAGCATAAAAATCAGTACCACAGACAATCCATCAACAAACAGATAAATTAAATTATTACTCAAAACATTCAAGCCATCTCAGCCACTTACAGGCTATCCTTGCAGCCTGGCATGAGCAATGTCATTGTTGCCTCTGACCTGCCACATTGCATTATCTTCACAATTAACTGGGGATCCAGAACAATTTTGATCATGATAAAAAGATTGCCTTGAATTACAGCCATTAAAGAGACCCATGGATTTTTTATTTAGGCATCCCAAAAGATTTAATAGGAGTAATAGCTTCCATTAAAAATTAAAGTTTACTTATGTAAATTAGTGAAAGCAAAAACACAGTTTTAGGAAAGTAGATGTTCTGTGTAGAGAGCAAAACCAGACAAATCTCTGAAAGTTTGGTTTCATTAAAAGGCATCTGGGTACACAAACATCTCTAGTTAAAATGAACTTGAAATGCAGAAATAGAAAGCTACTTTAAGCTCCTTTTTTATTTGCCTGGCTCAGGTAACCGTGATAATTTTTCTCATGCTCTCATAGCGTAGCAAACAGATCAAACTCTAGACCAATAGTTATAAAATTAAGGATTTAATTTCTTATATCTGCATTAGCAAGATATGCAGAAAAGTATACTCCTAGAGCTGTGTGAGGCAAAATTCTCTCTGAACATGAGAAGACATTCCAAATACGTTGGTCTAATTGGCAAGCAAATTTTAAGTCAGATTTTCACTTTATTTTTATCATATTTTTAAACTTCTAATTAGTCAGTAATACAATCAGCGGTCTAGAATTTCTCCTGCAAAACAAATGCTTTAGCAAATACCTGAAAGCTTATCCAAGCTTGAAAAACCCTCCTACCTAATTAAAAGCCTTGAAAAAACCAGACAGTTGGTTCCTCCCTCTCTGTCCCCATTCTCCTTTTTTTCATCCTCTCTGTCATAATAAAAAGACATTTTAGAAAAAACATTGTCCATAATAAATGCATGAACTACCCGTGGTCTTTTAAATCTAGTTCAAGAAAAAATACCCTGAAAGCAATTTGCATTCAGTCATGACTAACAAACCCCCTTTTGATGTTATTGGAAAAGAGAGGAGTTTTATTTTGAGAGCTAACGACCACCACAATCAAAGGCAGGTCTAACACTGGAGAAGTCTCCCCTCTGTCCGTGTGTCTGTTGTGGCTGCTCACCCCCAGCTGGTTCCTGAGCCATCGGTGCTGGGGCTGGGCTTGCTCGGTGACTGTGTCAGGTTCCCCAGGGCCGGGGGTGAATCACAGAGGGCCGAGGGCTCTATTTCCTACGTGCTCCTCAAAGTTGGGATTACCAGACACTCATTGACCATTGAATGATTACCATTACTCATTGACATCAAGGCCCCATCAGGGGCTGCTCAGCGGGGGCTGGTGCGAGGGGAGTGCCGGGCTCTGGGGCTGGAGCTGTGCTGTGTCACCGCCCTTTGTCACTGCTCCTGGCCCTGGGGACACCCACCTTCCCCCACCGGCCTCGCAGCTGAGGTAACACAGACACTGCTGGGCTTTGACAGCAGCCATGAGCAGGGAGAAGTCCCACTGCCTGTGTCACAAACAACAGCATCAGGAGCCCAGCTGGAAGAGGGGTCCACTCCTCCCACGCACTTGGCCACTCCAGCAAGGCCAGGAGCCAGCAGGAGCTCTCTGCTGCTCACATTTGGTGTGTTTGGGAAGTCAGAGCACGGCTGCTCCACGCTGTGCTGCCCATGTGGAAACACACGGCCTCCATTCCTCAACACAGCAAAGCCACAACACATTTCAGACCAATGAAGTCTGTATTTCTGGATTCAGATAAAATAGATCATACCTAGTGTTTGGAATTGCTTGTCGTGAATTTTCCATCAAACCCTACATTTAAAGTAGTTTCAGTTCTTCCTCCAGAGGTCCCCAGCTCTTCATCAGTGAAACAATCTAGCAGCTGCTTTGAGAGTTCCTTTGAGTCCAGTAAGGAACCTCATTTGGAAAATCTGCCTGTCTCTAAAGGATCCACAGCCTCCAAATGCGCTGTGTTCTGACAGCAAAAATTATTCATTTTTGTTTCCATTCTCCATTTGCAACAGTTCCCATGAAGGACTGTCACCAGCTGGCTGGAGACAGCATTTTGCATTTCCATGACTGGCTGCCACTTTCCTGTGCTGGAGCAATGAATTCCTCTCTGAATTTCTCCCTGGATTCTCTCTGAATTTCTCCCTGTGTCCAGTGACTCACCGGGGCATTTGCCCCTTGCAGCCCTTTGCTGCCCTGCTGCTTCTCTCAGTGAGCTGTGCCAGTCCAGAGGGGCAATTAGAGAAAGCACAAGATCTCATTCCAAACACAAGATGAAATGTGATGTTTGTTGTTGCACGTGCTTGAAAAACATCAGCTTCACCAGTGATTGGTTAAAATAAATCATACAAGGACTGGACTGTCCTTAGTAGTGATACTGAGATTTTGCAGAAGTTAGGAAGGAATGTTAGGCACTGCTGGTTTTATGCAAGGTAAAAATTACAGTTGTAAATTTGTAATCCATGCATTCCAAGACAAAAGCTAAAAAATTCTTTCTCCCCAAAGCCATATTAAAATGTATGTGTTTGATGAACTGAAACTTAACCATAAGGATTCTAAAGGCCAGAATTCAGTATTCTCTAGCAGGTGAGGGCACCCTGAATAGTTTTTCCTTTAGAAATCTTGGCTGTAGAAATTTGTCTTTGCAAGATTGAACTGTCCCATGTCCCCTGCCTCAAATATAAGTCCAAAGTTTAAAAGAATTTGCTCTCAGTTTTGCTACAACATTCTGTCTTTGAAAAGGTTTGAGCTCAGCTTTATGGTCAAAAGCCTTATTAGAATAGGCTTTACAGACCAAGTGACCATTTTTGTGAGATTCATGTTAGTTATTTGAATTGCAGCAGATGGTAATTTTTTCAGGAAAGAAAAATTTCTAGTGTGTTGCTTTAGGACAAGATAAATAAGGTTCATCTTCAGATGCTTATAGATGAGGATCTGTTAAAGCTGTAGGCCTGAAATGCAGATTTCCTGTCAACTTCAATTATCTTCTATGAACCCTAAATTATGTAGTTGTTTAAAATTAACCAGGGTGAAGAAAAGCAGTTTTGTCAACTTTCTGTTGTTCACACTCATCCAAAAAGATGGCAAAGTAATTCTGTGATGTGACTTGTATGCCAGTGAGAAATGAATGCCAAGCCCTGGAATTACAGAATGCATCAGAAGGACCCGACAGAGGCTGGAATGAGAGAACAGTAATTCCTTATACAGAAATCAAAGTGCAAACGTGCTGAGCATGATGTCAGTGAAAACGTGTGACATTTCTTTGGGCAGAGAAAAGCACCTGTAGGGTGGATATGCTGAGAAGTCTCTGTAGTTACAGCATTTGAGATGTTCCATTCACAGGAACACAGTGGTGCTGCTGCTGCTGTTTAATATGCTCACGTGTTAATGTGAGTGTATGCTAACAGAAATAAAAGACAAGTATGAATTTTGAAAAATGTTTGCATTACAGAAATGATCACAGGTCTGACTCATTAGTTATGCAGTCATTAGGCAAATTTGACAAATCCTTATTCCTCACATGTGAGCAGTGTTCAGAAACACTCTCTGTAATCACTTTTTGCAAAGTGGCAGAGCAGCAGCTTTGTTGTTTTTAAGCAACAGAATAGTTGTGCTTTTCTTTATCCTTCCCAACAGATGACAATTTGGGGAATGGATCATTTTCTGGAAATCACATACTGGTGTAGGAACTAAGAGTTTGGGGAAGACACTGGCTTTATGAACCTCTGTTCAAATTAGCATGTAGAGAATATAAAGTTCAATCTCAAAATTAACCATATTTCAGGTCTAATTCATCCTTCAATAGGAAACTCAACATCAAAACGACTTGCTACCTCCTGCAAGGAGGAACCAGATAATGTTTCAGGACATTCCACAGAAAAAAATCATGCTCATCACACGTACATTCTCAATCCCGGAGACTACTCATTGGGCAAAGCAAACAACAGAGAATAACTAATATCATGGGATGCAATTACTAGGGCTATCTAAAAAAAAGCCCCAGCTAACAAATAAAGAGGTAATTTAACTCAACATTCAAGAAAATGTGGGCATCTAACATGTGCTGTAAGCTACCATTTAAAATCCTAGCCTCTCTTACCTATTTCTTGAAAAAGAAGGAAAAGCAGATTATTTTCTGATATGGAGCCCCAGGTCATTGCAGTTGTACAATGATTAGATCAAATTGTTGTGTGCATTCACAGCAGACTCTCTGACTAGAAAGGTAAAACCTTTAGTGAGAATGCACCTGATTGAACACAGTTTAATCCAGGAGTTGGGGGGCTGATTGCTATTAAAGAATATCAAAGGAATTCCTTCAGTGCCTATAAAATTCAATTTGCAAACATCAGATGAAAATGAGACTGCTGCAAACAAAATATAAATCAAGATTTATCAAAGAAATAGTTAAAAATTATAATTTCCTCACTTATTCTACAGGAATCTGGGGTTTCAGCACCATCCCCTGAAGGGTTTGCTTTCAAGACCCTGTGCTCATCACAGAGAGGTAAGGCAGCCATCAACAAAGCAAAGTGTAAAGCAAAAAAAAGAGCCAACAGTAGAGGTCAGCCACGAACTGTAGATTTACTCTCCAAATTTCTTGCCTGAACAATTCATGCTGTTTACTGAACACCAAAAATATCTGGGCACCTGTGCCAAAACAGCAGTGGATAACGGTAGAAGGAGGAAAGAAAATGAATCTTCTTTCCAAAATGAGACAAGGCAAAAATCCAGATCCTAAGAGCACTGCCAGGGGAAGGTTGAAGTACAAATGAATAATAACACTTGGTTTTTTCTGCAAATAACACAGAGCTCCCCTAGCAACTCGCTCTTGTCTGCTGGCTGGTCCAAAAAGGTCAGTATCTCATGGAAAAAAACCCAACTAAAAAACAACCAGCTATTTCTTGGCTTTTGGGGAGTTAGCTTTACCACTTGCTGGTTTCTACTACCCCCTGGTAAAGCTGTCTGGCATGCTGGCTCGTTTGAATAGGGGAAGGTTTCAGCCCTGCTGTATGTGACAGCTGGAACACACGATGAGCCAATTGCTGAACTAGTCAGGTTGCCCCAAGATGCGTCTGCTTTTGTGCTCAACATTTAAAAACACTTAAACAGTAGCTACATAAATTAGGTCAGTGCTTAAGCCAATACAGATAACCTCGGTTTTTAAAGCTGAGAATTAACATGGGCTACGTAAACTGCTGTTTGATGGTCATTTCAAAAACAGGCACTTAGTTACCCCTTGCAAATGACAACATTCTTCAATACCATTCTTTTAAAGTGCAGCTGCCTAGGACATTCATTTAATGTAGCAACTGGATTTGAAGGGCAGGGATTTGGACTGAAAGAAATAACCCATCCATGGTCTCAAAATTGCGCTTAGAGCTGCAGATGGGAACCAGACAATCAACAAAACACATTGAATTTTCTAGGCCTGCTTTCCAACTGTGGTGCATTATACCTGTACCGGGCTCAGCCACCATTTTACTGTCATGTTTGTCAAGCACTAAACACGATGCCCCTCGGCATGGCTTTTTTCCCCATATCTAGGCAAAACATCCAGCACCTGAGCCCCTGAGCCCCCAGCTCTCTGAGGGGGATTTAACAGCTATGTGTGCAACATCATTGTGGCCATTGCTCTCCCCACTAGATGTGACCTAAGCCAAGCTTCTGGCTGAGGCCAGCAAGGACTGGCCCTGCCCTGGTCCGTGCCCTGGCTGCCTTCCCCTTCCACTGCCCCCCTCGGCCCCGGCAGGGGTTACCCTGCACTCTGCTGCTCTTTGGGCTAATTCACACCGCTGCCGATGGTGAAGGAGAATGCCCTGTGCCGAGGAGGGCCGGGGAGCTGTGGGGGGCTTGGGGGTGGCTGATGCCCTTTGGCTTTAGGGGCAGCGCGGGCAGGGTGCGCTCCCTGGGCGGCCGGGCTGGCCCCCCTCCCCTGTTCTCCCGGCTCCGGGCAGCCGGGGCTCCCCTCCCCTGTTCTCCGGGCCCCGGGCAGCCGGGGCTCCCCTCCCCTGTTCTCCCGGCCCCGAGTAGCCGGGGCTCCCCGCGGTGCCGCTGCGGGCTCGGGGAGGGCAGCGGGTGCGGGCAGGCGCGGCTGCCCGGCAGGGGAGGGG
>JBBMKD010000022.1:14658471-14760549 GCA_037834095.1 Argya squamiceps
CCCTCTCCCAGCCTCGCCGCTGCGGCGGGGCTCGCCGCCGTCCCGGCCCGCGCTGAGAGCTCCCAGAGCTCGGACCTGCCGGGAAGGGACACGGGAGAAGGACGGTGGGGATGGGGGAGCGAACTCTGGCAACGGTGGCTGTCCCAGGGCAGAGGCTGCGGCTTTTTGTGGGGGGAATTGAGCACTAGAAAACTGGAAGAGGAAAGTGCGTCTGGAGTGGGACAGGGAGGGCTCACATCCAGAGCCCCTGTTCTACCCTGTCGCACATTCCCCTTCATTCGAAAATTGCCTCTGTCCCTGGTCTGCTCTGCTCCATACATGGGGACCTACTCCTTCTCTCCAAAGAAAGACGGCAGAATAAGCATCCTCCCTAGATTTGAAGTGTAAAAAGGACGGAAATCCCCAAATACTAGCATGTATATTAATGTAGTACCTATCATCTCTGCCAGGAACCCCGTACCCCAATTGATTTATAACTGCATGAACAGAGAACAAAGCAGAACTCTTGCCCTAAAGACTTCTGTCTGAAGCAGCCCAAGAGCAGTGTTCAGTCTAACCTGTGGCCATTTTTCTTCCATTGTCTTGCTGATGCTCTCTGCCATATCTCTGTTCCCCTTTTCTGGTTATAGCTGTGCCAGGACAGGTGTCAAATCACAGGTACTCTATTTCCTCTCCATCACTTCTTGCTGCTGGAAGGGTGCATACATTGAGAAAGCATCATTAGCATTTAGAATGTATCACTCCTGGCCAGTCAAGAAATGATCAAAGAGGTAATCCCCCTCACAGCCAGGGATGAACATTTGTGATTAGGACTTTGTTGTAGTAGCTAATGAACTGTTTGAAATACAGTGGCATCTTTTCTGGGAATGCAGCAGGTGTAATAATGGGTACATAATATCTGATAGGAGTGAAAAAGCATGCCTGAGCTTTTTCTGATGTAGAATCCTTATTATTTATCTTTCTGTTCCTGTGCCCAAAGAGTCCCTGCAAGGAGAGTTCCAAAGGAAGCTTTACAAGGAGCTGCTGAAAAATTACAATCCGCTGGAGCGACCAGTTGCCAATGATTCCCAGCCACTCACTGTCTATTTCACTCTCAGCCTCATGCAGATCATGGATGTGGTAAGTCTGTAACCTTCTAGGAAACTGTTTCAAAGGGTGGATTTTTCCTTCCTACAAGGGACATTTGAGACAGCAAAGGAAGATTACAAGAAATTGGAAAGGACAACTAATTCAAGACACAATATCAAATTCAGTCTGCATCTTTAAAGAGCTACACTTAGAAGGACAATTTACCTCTTTCTTAGATCTCCTGTCAGAAATTCCCAACGTTTTTAGCAGTAGAAAATATTTCAAGGGGAGCTCAAAATGCACACTTTGCCTTTCAAATCCTTAACTTAGAACCAAGGAGCAGTATAGTCTGGAAGGGATTTGCAAATCCAAAGTTCTTGATTTCTGGTGGTCACTTAAGAGCTGCCTATTTTGGAAGGTGGAGGGGAGAGGAAATCCCAGCCAAAATTCAAATCCTGTTATTTCCTTTGCTATGTAGACAAGATTGCTACATCCTATATGCTTAAATCTGTATTTACAACCACACTTGGTTGGTATATCCTGTGCTGTACTTGTACAATGCACTGTAGGATCTTTCTGAGTTCAAATATAACTAATCTAAGCTTCGCTCTCTCACAGTGGCACAGAGATGCAACTCAGCATATAAGTAGATTTACAGTATTTGTTTTTACTGAGTTCAACTAGCTATGACAACTAATAAGGAAGTTAAAGTCTTAAAAATGTACTTAACCTCAAAAATCCATTATCTTCCCATCAGATGCCTAAAGTTCAAGACACGGAGTTAATTTCTTCTGGAGTTGTCAAATTTAATTAAAACCCACACAAAATGAAAGGAAGATATCCACAGATCACTAGCCAGTCTGGGTGTAGCCAATGACCAGCAGTCTTGGCTAATAGGATTTTTTTGATCCTATGTGCCTTGCAAGAACCAGCCTTCATAGTCAGTCAGAAATCTTTATTTTTATACTGGCTATTTAGTTACAGCTCATTCTGCTTGCCATAAACCCCACTGCATTTCTTTCTCCAAGATCTGGGATTGACAGCCAAAGAAAGAAACCAACCATGAAGTAAATTAAGCTTCACGCTATAAAACAAATGAGTTTTCTTCATTGTCAACACGAAGCAAATGCTGGTGGGAATGACAGCTATTGCAATAACAATTACTGGCTTAACAAGCTAGAAACAAAACATGTCACCATCATACTTTCCTGCAGTCTATACATTCATTTTAATGGCTTCTCAGCTGATAGCCACTGAGTCTAATTGGGAGTTAGACCTCTCCAGAGCCAATCCATCAAATCCCTGCCAGAGCAGACTGAGCCAGGCTGGATCCTGGTTGCTGCTGTTCCTTAGGTGAAGTTTCTTCCATTCCACTCTGACTTTGGGGACAGGAAAAGGGAGATGGTATATGGAATATTTTCTAAATACAATGGATGTTTCCTGGCTTATATTTCTAGTTTTAACCTGTCCTATTAAAACTAGAAATTTTCTACCCCGTGGTTGTAGATATGTTTTTCTTTTAATGGTATTGCACATTAACATGCATGCAAGTACAGCAGTACATAATGAGGGATCTGTAAGTGCCAATTGCCCCAGCTTAGTGGAGTTCACTAGAAAATAGAATTAATTAATTGTCTAATGAGAATACAAGCTGGCATAGTAAATTATACAAAATGTTTCTAAATGGGGAGGAAAAGCAGTGGCAGCATGAGAAAAATGCAGTTTGGGGATGCATGACCAAAGAGGAGAGCTTGGAAAGCAAGGGAATGCTTGGAGAGGATGTGGGAGTACATAGTAGGCTGAGATACAGCAAAAGAATTTGGAAGAGAGGTGGAATTAAGATGGAAGAGGATGGGATGCAAAATGGACAGTAAGAGGTTTGAAACAGTAGATTTCAAAAAGAAAAATCTTAAGAGACAAAGACTAAGGCATACCTTAGTGGAAGGAGAGGAAGAGGGGCTAATGGATGGTCATAGCTTCAGTACAATGGCAGTAAAAATAAAGAATAGGATGTAGAGAATATATTTATTTTTCTTTACTTCTCACTCCATGGAAACCCCTCAATCTGCACATAAAACTGGTCTTTGGCTTCTGCTTGTCTGGTATTTCAGTGCTGGCATGGAATCTTAAGCTAATTTAGGCTTCGGAAAATTTCCAGCATATACATTTTTGAGAAACAGATTATTGAAATACAATGATATGATACAATTTCCACACTGGAAAAAATTACAGCCACCACATTTTTGAACACTGTACGGAGGTAAATACCTTCTAACAGTGTTGTTTCCTCTTGTAACATCCATCCCAATAGCAGTATCAGAGGAGAATATTCAGCCACTGCCTTTGGTTTGGAGGGAACAGTAGGAATAGGCACAGAAGCAGTGCTGTTCCTACCTGCTACATCTCATACAGAACAGTGAATGGCATAGAAAAACAAATGCAGTGAGCATGAGGGGAAGAGGTTTGTGCCTAGCCTGGCATTTATACAATAGACATATCTGCATCAACTGTAAGTTAATACAATTAAAAGAAACATATCAGAGGGTATTTCATCCCCAAAAGTCAGAAGCTGAAACCTTAGAAATTAAGTGGTCACTATTTTATACTGCTTTGGGACACAAGCATGAAGAGCTGGAACACACTGAGGTACAGAGTGATAGCTCAAACACAATTTTACTGCTATCTAAATGAGTAGAGAAATCACAGTCTTATTTTAGTTTGGACAGGGCCTCTAGAGGTCATCTGGCCCACTCCCCTACTGCAAAGATGTTGTGAATGGACCATGTTACTCAGGACTGTGTCCAGCCAAGTCCTGAGCACTTCGACAGCAAGAGTTTCCTCCCTGGGCAGTCAGTATTCAACTACCATCATGGTAGATTTTTCCTAGTGTCTAAGCATAACTTCCTATTTTTCAACTTGGGAACAATACTAAAAAACCGTTCTAGAAAAATGAGACACCTTTTCTTCTTCAGGAAAATAATAATAGTATATTTTTATTAGTTTTATTATTTTTGGTGACGTATTCCAGATCTACTGACCATATACACAAGGTGTGCATATTTCTCAATAACATAGCAGAAAGCTAGAGAATGAAATCTTGGTAAACCCACATGGCAGAACTCATTCTTAGAGTAGCTAACTCTCAATATATGTTTTTCAGCTTTCTGGCTGGAATCTAGAATTTTTAGCAGCTTTCTGTGTGGAACTTGGGGCAGCACTCTGGGAGTGTCCTAAGCTGATCTCAGCCTTTGCTGCTGGAAGAAATCTCTCTGAGTTCTGGGCTCATGCTCCCACCAGTGCCTCTCTGAGTGAGAGTTACCTTATCCTGTTTTGAGGGGTCAGTTCTCTACATGCCCTGTACTTTGGCTTTAGATTGGCTTAAACTGCTCACAAAACTACCTGTGCTGGTTCTTCACTTAACATGTCATGTATTTTAAAAAACACAAGTGAGCTCTATCTCTGATTCTAGTTGCAAAACTTGGGATCAATCCCATCCTAGCTTGTGACTTCAACAAGACTCATGGTGACAGACGTTTTGGTGGGTATGAGTGTGACCATTTAGGTCTACTCTGATCATAAATTAGTTACTTTTTTAGAATCAACACTTAATAATTTATTTAAGAAAGTTGAATTAAGCTACTTATCTACATGAATATTCAAATTCTTACTTATGCTGCATAACACTATTTAGTCAGGAATCTTTCATGGTTCCTGAAGACATTTGCTGGCTAATTAAATCATTTACTACACAATAGTTTTTGCTTATTTTCCCATTTTTCCTGTTCCCTTTTTTAAAAATTTCTAGTTAGGGGGCAGAAAAGCGCTGAATAGCTGTTTGTATGGAGTGAGCAGCAGCAGAATCTCAAGGGAAACCCTGTTCCTTTAGGCTGTTCAACTCACTTGTGCAGACCAAAGGATAAATGAAAGCATGCAAACTTTTTTACATTTATGTGAACTTAGTCACAGTTTGCTTATCCTACATTGCCCTTGGTTACTTGCATGACTTAGTTTTATATATTCAAGGGCTTTTGTCCTTGTTTTGTTTTACACAGTGCAGTGATCCAGCTGACTACAGTGGCTTACATACAAGGCTTTGCAAAGCCTCTGCATGAGGATCTGCAATTCAGTATTTGCAATCCAACACCCTGGACCCATTGGGCAAGATGGTAATGTCAAGTATCTTGCAATTTTGAAAAGGAAATTATGCTGTCATTCAAAGAAGCAGAACAGCTTCTGTAAAGAAACAGACTGAAAAACAATCATCTTGCCCGCCAAAAAAGGGGGGAAAAAAGAAAGAATTTTAAATCTGGAAAAACAAATAAAACAACCAAATCAAGAGGCTCATTGAAAAATGGTGCTAATGAAGTTCCTAAGCTGTTTATCAGACCTCAGCAGCCTCTTTGCAAACAATGGCTGGGGCAGAAGCTCATCAAATCTGCATTATTCTTTTAATTTTAGCATTCACTTGTGTACATTACAAAATATCTCTCCAAGCTTTATTTTCTTCTCAGTTTGCTGCTTGAACTTTTTTCCCATAATGCTAAAGGGAGAAACTGTTTGCACTTTTATCTTGCAGCCCTTTCCATTCCACCATAATTTATTCCTGAGAGTTTAGAAAACTGGAAAGGTGCTGGGATATGCCTTCTGATATTTTTAGTTAGTTTAATACCATAATAGTTACTGGATTATAACGGAAAACAGAGTATTCTATTTTTCCATGAAATCTGAAGAACAGATCAGGCAAGAGTCTAAATATTCTGATAACTGATCTGGTTCAACAAGCAGACAACACCTCTCCCTACCCTACTGTGGTGAGATATTAATATACTAAAAGAAACCACAACCTTATTTCTGTGATATTTGTCCATCTTTCCCATGTTTCTAAATATCTTCTGGATTTTTTAACTCTTTTGTCAGCATTTCACCTCAGCATTCCTCAGACAGTGTTAGATCTGCAAAGATATTTTAAACACAGGAGGATGTGTAGGATGGAATGGGAAGCAATGAATGTACACTAATTAAAGACAGTTTGCAGGAAGGAAAAAAGGACTCACCAAAGGCTATAAAAAACCCTCCTGATAATAGTTCACTTGAGGACATTAGAGATGTTCTTTGTATGTGAAAATCAGAACTTCTATTCTGCTTTCTGGTTCCACAGGAGAGATGTTTGGAACTTCTTTGTAATATGAATGAGCTGGGGTTTTTCTGTTTGTGTGGATTTTCTTTCTAATATGAGCAAAGTGAAGCAGTTTCTCAGATATTTTTCTTATTCTTCATGATCCAAATAATCAGTTTGAATCATAAGAACTCAGTACCTCATATTTCATTTTCTAACTGCATTGGTATGGACACCCCATTAACTTAAAAAGTGACTAAACATCTACCTCTGTGTGGGTTGTGATGAAAAGGGCTTGTAACCCTCCTGTGAAAAGCATGGCTAAAGTGCTGGGAAACAGATTCCTCTGTGACCCTGCTGTGGAGCACAGGGACCACCACATAAAGCCTTCACATTTTACACAGGGCCTCTTACTAGACCAACAGAACCTGCAAAGTCACATCATCTAGTAACTATTAATAGTGCTCAGTAATCAGCTAAGGAAATAAAATTACAGTGAAGATGGGAGTCAGATCTGGATAATGCTTGGTCTTATACAAAGCTTTTAATTGACAGAAGTGTGGGACTGAAATGAATACACTCCTTGTAATATTCAGTTGTTCCTCCTTTTAAAAAAGACTGCCATGTTCAAATACTAGACAATACAGGATGTCACTATTTGATACACAAGTTCACATGTTCTATTTTGACCAATATGGATCAGCTTGTTACAGTCTGTAGTAATTAGTATGGGAAGATGGAAAGACCTGTATATTTCCTCACAGATGTTCTCGTCCTTGGCTAGTGGAACAGCACTGACCTGCAGGGGCCAAGGATGTGGCTCCCTGGAGCACCAGTCTGGCTGAGCACTGGCAGCCCTGTGTGTTCCTGGGAGAGCTGTGGGCTTTGTCTCTGCTCACACACACCAGTTACATGCTCCACAAAGCTCCTGCTCCTTGGGACAGCCTCTCCTGCTGGCCACGGGAGATGGTGCTGAGGTTTCTCCCTGGAGCAGTTTACCAGCTGAGGCTGCTCACTCCAGGCAACAGCAGGAGTTCGTGGGTCCCTCAGTCCTGCTGGCTGGAAGCATGGATGAGGCTTTGGAATGAAGAGGGGACCCTTGCCGTGGGTAGGAAGGTGTTTATTGATGGAATTCCACGTGCAAAAAGCACGGACTGGCCTGTCCTTCTCCCTTAAGTACCCCAGGACACCGCCTGAGGCCAAAGGAGGATTCGAGCCAAGAGGTGGGAAGGGGTTGGGTGTTCTAGAAGGGGACACTTGGCAGGACAGTGGAAAGGGGCAGGTCCCTGAGCACCTGGCTGAATGAGGGATGATCTCTCTTCAAGTCTCCAGGGTGACTGACAAGGGGGTCCCCTCTGGGAGACACCACGGGGGTCAGGGGATGGGGGAGGGATCAGGAAGGAGCAAACTGGCATGATACAAATAAGACACATATAAAACTCTGAAAAGCTTAATCATGCACTGCAACATCGTGGGAGCTGCCTGGGCTCCTCTGGCTTTGATTTGCAGGGTCAACATGCCCGAGAAGGGAGTTCAGTGCAGGTGGCTGCCCCTGCTGAACACACTTCTTTTCTGGGAAGGCTTTTGCAAGTGCTGTGGGAGGATGCTGTGGGCTGGGTGAATTATGTGGGGAAAAGTAACTCCCCAGTAACCATCAGGGCCTCAGCCCCACTCCTGGAGTGTGATCTGTGTGGGTCTGCAAGTTGGCAGCAATGTGCTGCAGCAATTTTGGGGATGATGGCAAGGGAAGGCAGGAAGTGCTGCTGAAGCAAGGTGGTATTTCTGTCCCTGCTCTCTGGCTCTGCATTCTCAAAGCCCTGTGGATACACTGCCTGCTTTTCTCTCAGCAAAGCACACACTATCAAAAGTTTCCAGTCATTTACAAATCCAATATTGCTGACAGCAGTTAAAAAAAGGTATTGTCAATGGATTAGAAGCAAACAATTCTGTATCTCTGAATGGCATATTAACATAAATACATTCAAATGTTAATTACTTCAAATGTTAATTACTTCAAATTTAGCTGATACAGATGTGAATTCTTCAGTTTCTCCTGAACTCTTCACCATATTCAGTAGCCTGAATAGATTACTAAACAATCCAACTGTTCTCAATCTAAATATATCTGAGTTACAAAAATGAGAAGGAAAGAAGGAAAGAAAGAAAGGAGGAAAGAGAGAAGGAAGGAAAGACAAAGAAAAACAGAAAGAAAGAAATCTCACAATGTGTAAGCAGCAGGGAGCCTATTTGTACAAGCACTTATTTAGAAAAAAATCTTTTAAAATTCACTTAGAATTTTAATTACTTAAATAATTTACTTTACAGTGTTAACCAATTTAATTTATTTAAAATTAAAAGATTTCTTTTCCAAGAATTACCAGAAGCAGCCTGAAGTAACTGTCTATTCAGCTTTAAGCTTCACTTGTGCTTGCATTTTCATGCCTGTTACTGCACCCAGAATTTGATTTGTACAGAGGAAGGGCTGGTAACCCTGGCTTCAATAACAGCTGACTGTGAAGCACCAAGAGCATGGCATGAAGCCATGCTGCTGCTCATTAGCAGCAAGATAAGAATATGATATTCATCCAGTTCATCTCTCCCAAATCTTCTGGTAGTGATGCAAAGCCACATTTGCATGGTTTATAATCCTGTCTCCTCATTCCTTGTGTGCTGCTCATAAAAACACCCCTGAAGGGAAGATGATCAATAACCATGTGCAGACTTGGGGGACCCACGCACATGTTTAATTACACAGCACTGCTACTGTGAACTTTTATTGGCTTGTTTTCTGCATTCAGTGTGTGCACACTCAAGTGTTTGCACATTTCTGTGCTTGCCATCCCCTTAATTACCCAGTGACTACGCTGGTGTGCTGGTTTAGGGCTTGAGAGGAAGGCAGGAAGGAAGGAATGAGGCCTCTTACCCACCATCGCCACAACTACTAAATGGAAGAATGAGGAGAGAAACGGTAATGAGCCCTGACAGAGCTCAGGAAATTCAGATGAGCATTTTTATGGATTTTGGAGTGCTCACTCCATCTCTGTCCCCACAGACAGAAAGAATCTTTTCACAGAGGAGAATTTGCTCTTTAGTGCTGTGGAAAAAGCAGCCTGAAGGACCGTGTAGGTGTTCTGACATTTCAGGCATGACGCTTGTTGCATTTGTGAAGAAACAGAGACATGGTTGATTTCCATCAAAGTGTTCCTCTCAGCTAAGCTCACAGTTTCTCAGTGCCTTTGTAAGTGATTCTCTACAGGCAGACCAGAGAAGTGGGGGCACTGTGGATTTTCATGGAAAGCAGGAAATGAAGCCCCTTGAAAGAGGACTCTCAAATGTGTCCATCAGAGGACGTAGGGTAAGGAATAACTGGAACCTCTGCAGTATGATTCATCTTCTCAAGTTATTGAAGTGTCTTAGCAATACTTCTGTGTCAAGAGTTGCAGGGACACTCAGGATAAGGAGTGCATTTTGTACTCTGCCCTTCCCCAGGAAGTTTTTAATTGCCATGGTGATGTCTGTGCTGTATCCTAGATTGAGCTGAGAACCCAAGACACCCAAGATAATGGGTAATGTTACATATCACAGGAATTTTGGAGCAACTCCTCCTTGCTTAATTTTCCTGTACTTGGGAAGATGGGGGTAGGATGTAGTATAGTTAGAGAGACTGTCTGGGATGAGTAATAGCATTTTGCTGTCTGACCCTCTGAAGCTGGCTTTACCTATGTCCATTTGTAGTGCACATAGCTGCTATTCCTTGTGGTTGTGTAAGATGCCTCTGGCTCTGTGGCTCTGGTGTTCCTCAAGGGTTTCAGCTGATGCTAAATCATGGAAAATAGGCTCAGGTGTGGGAATTTTTGTTGCTGTTACTCACAAAGGTAGGATAGATGAACACCAGCAGCAGGCTGGTGCTGGAGCTGTGTGCCCTGGTCACACACAGGGAGAGGAAGAGACAGCTCTGGGTTCAGCTCCCTGCCCTCCCATAACTTTGTCTTCTCTCCTTGAAGAATTCCTTCCACTTCAGTCTGCTGGTACATTCAAGTGTAACAACCTGACCTTTCAATTTCAGTGTTTTGCAACTAACCTCTAGGAGAATAAATCAAGTTCAAAGGTTTTGATTCCCTCTGGTTTTAACACCACGTAGTGAGTGGGGCTGTGGGGGCTCTATTGTTTGTTCTTATCTCGTGGTACTGTTGGTAGTTCCCAGATCCCAGCCTGTGTTCAGAGCTGGGACCCCTGTCTGTGTCAGACTGGCAATGGTAATCAGCACCTAGAGCCAGTATTTAATTCAGGGTTCAGTCCTCTCAACAGGGGTCTGCTACAAAATACACTGGAATCAAGAATTATTTGTAAATAAAGCAACAGAAGACAGTTATTACTTTGCACGTTTGCAAGAAATTTAACTGCACTTTAAGCTCTATCCTAGATTCAAAAATTAAACTGAGCAAAACCTACAATTAATCAAGGAGCAGAAATTCATAAGGTAACTTGAAAAATGCAACTTGCTCTTCAGAATGTTTTTTTCATGCAAGATGTGCTGATATATGGGATTAGTTATGCTGTACTCTGCTCATTTCACATGCCTTATCCCTGCTTGTCTTTGCAAAGATGAATGTGTTCATATCTAAATACAATCTCTTGTTAACAATGATGTACTGAAAAAAAAAAAGACAGACTGCTGTTACAATTACATCCCCATGGTAACAAAAATGGTACATCATGAGGCTCTCACGTATATTTATAATCTCAGCCTGTTTTTCCTGGAACTGGTGAAAGGCAATTCTCCAGCCCAGTGCCAGGACACAGCCGTGGTGCAGCCAATGGCAGCACAACCCTCAGAGCTAACGGGGCATTTCTGGGACACAAAGACCTTCCTGCATCCGGAGAAGGCTCCTCATGCAGCTCTGCTCAGAGTTAAGGTCACTCTTTTATGCTCTTCCTGCAGCAGCTTTTGCTGGGATGGATTTGCATCTGTCTGGGGAGACCTGTGTATAGTCTGAGTAAACTGCCTTTCTTTTAAAGCAATATAAAGAAACTGGGGAGAAAGCAAATGCTTTTTGCAAAAGCATGTAAGACGAGTTGGTGTGGAGAGAATGCTGGCCTTTTTCAGACACACAGTGCAAATTTTTTTAAAAAAGCAAAACAAACAACCCCCCCTGGATTTCACCTGAATTAGGTGAAATCAGAATCAGACTCCTTATCTCATACTCCAAACTCAACCTTAACCCAGGTAAAATTCTAATTGTACTTTTCTAATTTTTGAGGAAAAAAAAGAGATATTCAAAAAGCCACAAATGAATATCTACTCCCATCCCAGCAGCACAGAATGCTCTGGTACTATTTTAGCATTTTAACTTCAAAAACCTTTCAACTTTCACAGAACTTTAGCTCTAAGCAGAAGCATACTTGTCTGTTGTATTCAGGTTTACTAAACCAGGACACCCATACAGAACAATTAAATATCTCAGTTAGCCCCAGAATAGTCATTTATTGCCTTGTTCCTCATTAAATTTACTGTCCAAAGTCATCTTTCCTAAAAAACCAGAACGGATAATGGCAGCAATCTGTGCCAGTCTGTGTTATCTCTATCAACAAACCTCCCCTTTTCCCAGTCAGGAGCAATTCTCCTGAGCCATTCTTTATTTCAAAGACCTCCAGAATGCAGATTGCATGAAGAGCCATTTGTGTGCCATCCATCACAAATCTAATAAACCTAAGAGCTCAGTGCAAGAGAAGTTTTCAAATTTCATTTTAACTAACTACTCACATTTTGGTTGGGCTTTACAGCTTAATTCTTTGATTAAAAAAAGCTAGAAAAAATTAAAGATCAAGAAGCACAGCAAGTAATGAAGATATTTCCAGGCTGGATTTTGGAGATTTCACTATAAAACTCACCTTAATGCTGCAGGAGATAACTAAATGGTGAGCACAGCTGCAATTACCCCTAAAGGTCTGAAGGAGCCAGGGTGTGAGTTTGGGTGGCAAGAGTCAGGCAGGCATCACCATCCCAGCTGTGCCTCGGGCTACATTTGCTTTGCAGGGGCATGTGGGAAAGAAGGTGATGTCTTAAACATCTTCAGCTGTCAGCGACATCACCAGTTAGGGGCTGAGTACAAAATAACAAATCCAGCTTCCAGGGGGTTCTTTGCACCACCAGAAGGGGGTAAATGAGCAGCTGATGTCAAGGGAGTGGCCCTTGTTTGCCATGAGCACCCCAAGGCCGGGCCATGCAGAGCTGGCACAGCATCCTGACTGTGCTGTTCAAACTCTGGATGAACAAGAGCTGCAACAGTTGCTGTGGTTTTGAAGGAGCCTCACCTTCCCAGCAGGAGGCTGTGCCACTACAAGATTAAGTCATAAACGCCAGAGCTCTGCTTTTATACAAAAATGTCACTGGTATGGCAAAAGGCAAAACACCAAATAAAAATGTGTGTTTAAGTTTGAGGTGTCAAAAATTGTGGTGCAACAGTGAAAATTTATGTTTTTTCACTTCTGACATTTTATTCAATATTTTTCTGAATTTTCCTCCTATTTTTAAGACATCAGAAACATTTCTGTCATCTGTTCCTGTTGTTGAATCTCACATGCTGGATCATGGAATATTATTAATATTATTCCTGCAGTGCTAATAACTGTTTACACAGCATTTTCTGCATAATTGGAAATATGTGCTGCAAGCTGAGTCAAAACCATTTCACTGTATAAAAAGGTCTATTGCAGACCACTGGAGAAGTGAAGGCCTGTTCCTTTCATGGTGAAAAGGAAGTCAGCTGGGAAAGAAGGATCAGGAATTCCAATCTTTTATGTCCCAAACCACGTACACTGACTTTTTCTTCATCTTTATATTGCTTGAACAACCCTTTTCACATTGACAACTCTTTCTTTGGCTTTTTATTCCTATACAAACCTGCCCAAAATTCTTACTTCCCTCTGCTGCATTCTTCAAGATCACGGCTGGCTGCAGCTCCAGCCCACACCTAAGGGTGATTAGGGGCAGTCCTTGGCCACTCTTCATTTCAGTGTCCCTGCAGAAGCACCAGCATGGCTTTGCTAAGGAACTGATTTTTAGCCTCACCACTGAGAGAGAAAAATTGAATTTTGCCTGCATGACTAAGAAGCCCCGAGGCACCTTTAATAGCAAAGTTCAGCTCTCACCTTGGCACACGGGGAGGATATTTGCAATAGGCCCCCGGGCTGACTCAGTGGGAAGGCTGAGAGGTGACTGTGGTGCTCTCAGGGCTGCAGTGGGTGAGGCTGGAGCAGACACTGCCCTGGCCTCTCCCACCAGCACCACGGGCAGGGCTGGGAAGTGCAGCCCTTTCACCACTCTCCGTGACTTTGGAGGATCTTGGATTCATCCTGCCGTTATGGCTGCCTGCAGTACGGACACAGCACCAACCTTTTGTCACCTGGCAAGTTTATGAGTGCTTAACTCACCCTCCAGCCCATGCCCTCAGTACTAATCCTGCAGGAATTCAGGCTTTTTCAGCTGGTACAGTTTAGTGAGCTCAGTGCATGACCCTAAAAAAAAACAGGAAGAAAACCCCGAGCTGTGTGAAGCAAAAATTAACCATAACAGCATTTTAAAGGACGAGGGGGAAATGTCATTAGGCCCAGGTAATTTGACATTGTGGATCTGAAGATGTTGAGAATGTTTAATGAGCAAGTGCTGAGACAATAAGAGCTAATGAACTGACTAACCTGCTGGTTTTAGTAGCATGACATTCAAGCACACAAAAGTGAAAATCAGTAAAGAAAGTGTCTTTCATGTTTCTCACTGGCTGTCAGGGTGTTGTTAACTTCAGACTGCAGTTATTAGCTTTAGTTTTGCTAGAGGTTACCAATCAGGATCACAGTAACATGGTATAACAAGTGATGCCTTAAAATGTTCTCACACCGTTTTTATTAAGGTTCAAAGTGATTGAAACCCAGTTCAAAGAGCCATGACTTTTTCTGTCATTTAGATGAGATTCAACCACACAAAAAAAAAGAATCTAAATTTGAAGTGCAGAAATTACAGCTCATAGATTTTGGTCAGGATATCACCTTATGCTAGTCCCTGGGAAATATGTGTTTCTTGCTAGTTGCTGCACATCACTGCATGCCACTCTCTAGGCTTGCAGTTTTATTTCAGTTCTTTTCCCCCCTGCAGCTGCTGCAGAGCTTTTCTAGTGTGGATGCTACATGTGCTGAAATCCATTTGAAAGTCTACAGATGTCATTACAGAGTTTATAATGCCTAGGCTAACACCTTTCACAAAGCATTATCAAGTTTCTATCTCTTCCTTTATATATTCTGATGGACACAGGGTGAGGGAAGGATAATTGGAGACTCTGGTAACTGTATTTTCAAAGGTGATCATGGATTGTATAAATGGAAAAAACAGACAAAACCAGGAGTGGGAACTGGAAGAATGGAGACAGTGCAATTTCCTTCAAAGACTTGCAGAAATTATTACCTCTATTTTCAAAAATGAATGAAGGACCATTCAAGGCTCCTGATGTCAGCTACTTTCCCTTCAATAACTGCACTGCCACTAAATAACATGACAAGCAGTCCAGTAGCAATTTGCCACCTGTCCTCTCAGATCTTGACTGCAGTTATGGATAGAGATGAGCAAAGCAGCCTCCACCCACCTCCCTGTGCCACGGGAACCTCACTCTCCATCAGCAGGGCTACTGGGCCAGTCCTGCCTGAACAGCAAGGAACTTAAAGCAGCTGGTGTGAAGGAAAAACTACATTAATCCAAAAAACATGAAACAGTGTCTGCTCTCATTCTCTGTTGGGAAGATTCTCCAACATCTCATTATTCTGTGAAGCCATTTTTCTTTCCTCCTTTATAGCAGAAAGGGTTTGTAACAGGAGCCTCCTTGGTTTTGTGTTCAAAACACATAGTGTTCTCTAAGTGTTTACAGAATTGATGAAGTTCTATGGAGCATTTCAAGCCCACCCATCATTTCATGGGTAGGTATTGCACAACTCTGCTGAAGAGGGTGTTAATGTAGTTTGCTGTGAAACATTTAAAACAGTGTCCAAAAAACTCCCCTAAGCAGGGAGAAACCTGCAGGATGTCTCCTGCCCCACCTTTTACCAGAGAGCGACAAACTCTCTAAAATCACAACCTTTCCTCTAGTGATGGATGAGTCAATGCAATAATGACTAAAATGTTGGAAATTGTTTGCTCCAACAAACAGTATTAAAACCTCAAAACACTGCTATAAACCAAGCCTCAGCAGGCAGTAAAGTTTTTATAGCTGAGGAGCAATGGTAGGATTTATGATGCAAACACTGATAGAACCTTGAATATAGTGATCCAAGTGGAAATTAGTTCATGCATAACCCTCTTTCAGGCTCTAAATGCTTCAAATAACAGAAAGAAACACCATGAAAACAGCATGGGCCATCTTCACTGAGGGCTTGTCTTCACAAGTCACATCTGAGTCAGTGCTCAGAATTGGCTCTTTGAGCTAGGTTTGACTGAAAGATCACACTTCAGAATAACTCTGGGTTTTCAAAATAAGCTTGCAGAGTGTCCTGCATGCCAACCTGTGATGGCTCTGCCGTGTGCCTGGCAGGGACAGGCAGCTGGACCATGGTGCCAGCAGCACAGCTGGTTAAAAGTCTGCTGTCCCCCTGGGCTCTGCTACTTTGAGTGCTCAGTGGCAGCTCTCTGGCCTGGGTCTGTGATTGCACTGAGAGTAGAGTTGCTTCCTGCTGCTCCTAAAATAGTTCCCATGCCTGTGCTGGGGGCTCAGGCCCTCCCAGCACATCCCTGTGCCACAGCATCAGCTCAAGCACCAGCAACACTCCAGCTTCAGTACAGTCTGGCTGCTGAAAAGGACTTTTTGAAATATCACTAATTTAAAGCTGGGGCCATTCATGTGTAGAAAGAGATCACACTGGGAATAAAATGGGAGTTTAACTCAGGGTTTAACCATGCAGGAATACATGGCATTCAGCTAATTGTCCTGAAACAGGCTTCCCACAACATAATGGATTCTGAATTGCTCTGCACCTCTGAGCAGCCAGTCATGCCTGTGCAGAGAAACCACCCAGCAGTGCTGCTCTCAGCTTTGCCCAGGTGCTGAGCCAGGACACTGCATTATGTCCTGACAGGAACTTGTCCTGTTCACCTGGGACAGCACACAGAGCTCTGAGAAAATGCTGCTGGACTCTGGAGGACAAGTTAGCATTAGCAGTATTTCCATCTCATGGCAAATTGCCTATGATGAATAGAAACGTGTAGGTTTTACATGCCCTGAACTGGCAACCCTTCTCAGCAGACTTTAGTTCATGGTGATATGAATGATCTCTTAAGGATTGTTTCTTCATTCATGAATTAGAGATCCTGTACAAACTAGTTTCGTAGTGCTCTAACACTATAAGCAGGTTGTTGAGAGAGGTTCCAAATTAATGTTGATGCAGCTAGAGAATAACAGCTACTAGTGCAAATTAATTACTGCTTTGCCTGGCTGACATCCTCAGCAATGCCCTCACCATGCAGATTCAGTGGAGCTTAATAATGGATTTCTGAAACCAAATGGTAAGAGACCTGTTTCTCCAGGATGCCATTTAAATGAGTTGCTCACTTGAGATAGATTTGAAAAAGATTCACGGAGGTGATGAAGCAGAAAATAGAGAGGAAAAGTGCTGAATGACTAGCTGTGGTCTGTGATTATTTATATTTTTTATTTTACTTTCTGTTTTAAAGCAAGGTAGGAGTGTGCATGGAGGTAGACTTTATTCATGCACATTGCCATCTTTATTTAAAATCTTTCTATTTGTATGTTGCACATTTAGTTGTGATTATACACAGCCTAGTAACACTGTCATACATGTACTGATGCTGCTCCTCAAAAGGTTTCTCTTGCAGGGTATTTGATTTTACATGCTGCATAATTTCCTACTATTGTGCTGATATAAAATGGTTGCAATGAAAGGTCTCTCAGGAGTTCTTTTTGGTTAGTAGTTCACAAATCAAGAGCAGAAGAGGAAAAATATTGAACTTTAGTAAAGTGTGTTATTAAAAAAGGGGTTTTTTACTGTATGAAATGTGATTAAACATTTTGGCCATTTTTTGGCACTTAAGAAAGACATTTAAGTTGAAGAGTGACAGATTTAAGTTCAGAGGTCTAGACATATGAACAACTCTGGCAGGTGAGGCTGTACAGGTGACTGAGTTTCCTGACACTTTCCCAGACTATAAATGGAGCTTTGACTGGCATTGGGACAGGGTTTGTGTGCTCAGATTGGCAGATGTGGACTACTGACTGCATTTATAGTATATTCCATTAGCTTCACACAACCCAGGTGGATGCTGATATGGTCCCTCCACAGAAAAAGGTCACTGATATTTTCCCGTGTCTGAGCACTAAAGAATTAAAGCCTACAACTCCAGCATTAGGATGCCTGCTGTGTCACCTGAACACACATAAAACAGTCACAGGAGTTCAGGGGAAAGACCTTCAAAGAATAACAATATTCTGCCCTGACAAGAGTTTTCTGGTAAAGCTGAAACACTTTTGGCAGAGTTCCACTGCCACAGTGGGGATACTCACCTTGAGAAGCTCCTCAGAATGGCCCAAACACACTCAGCTGAGCTTAGCCACACTCTGCTCATTACTTATTCTACTGCCTGCATATGCTAATAAAAGCCCTCTCACTAATTACTGGAGGGTAATTAGTGAGAGGGCTGCTCCCAAGAAAGGTGACACAGGCAGTCCCCACTGTAACCTGCCTTGCCTTTGGAGATTCTTTATTAAAGGAGCCCCAGGGAAGGGCCTGGCAGAAGGATACCCCCAGGAAACTGTTTGACTGACTGGTAATATGAAACTGAAATTTAAAAGTACCTGTGGAAACTTCTGTTCCAGTGAGTGAGTGCCAATGGTTCCCATTGCTTGGAAAGGTACTTTAGCACACCTGGCTGTTTTATACTAGTTAAATGTATTTAATGGTATTATTTTATCTGTATGGTACTAAGCTGTGGTTTGTTTTCTTCTTCCTCTCCTCCTTCCCTCCAGGATGAAAAGAATCAAGTATTAACAACGAATATTTGGCTACAAATGGTAAGTTTTGAAACAAAGTATGTTTGTTTTTCCCCTTCAGTCTTAGAGTTTAATCTGGTGAAGGCTTTGAATTTTAGAAAACTTTCGGGTCCATAAGAAAATATGAGTTGACTCCTAATTCCATGTCAGATTTTTTGCTACCACTAGACAACACAGCAGAGACCTTTGTCCTCATTAACTCACGGCCAGCATTGCTGGGCAGGAGTCAATTTTTACTCACTTTTAAATAAAAGGAACAGATAATAGACAATTCAAGAGCTTTGTGAGAGTATTTTGAGACTGTTTTCTCTGGAAGGTTACCTTATGACTCAGAATTAACAAGGTGCTCCTTAGCATGCTGACTCCTAACGCACCCACAAAGATTTGCACTCTAAGTTTGTGTAGAGCTTTGCAAAGACAGGGTGACGTGGAGTTCTCTCCATCTGTAGCAGCATGGATGAGAATTTGCCATTAGCTGAATTCCCATCAGTATCACAGAAACTGAACTGCTTGGCTTAATCTGTTATTCCAGACAGTCACACAGCTTTTGCAGAAACTTTACACCTTTCAGTTTCTTTTACCAGCTCATTCAGCCCAAAGGCATTAGTTTTTCTTTCATTGTAACATTTTAGATAGAACACCTCGATTGCACTGGGGTAGGCCTGGGGAAACAAAGACTATTCTGATGACCTGTGAGGATAGCATGGCTATTCCATATATTCACAAAGAAAATCTGACATGGAAGAAGCACTCAACTCATGCTTTTGTACAGGCCTGTTGTACAGCAAGATTAAAAGTGTCAAATATAATATGTTTTTAGCTTTTAGCTACAAAGACCATAGTTGCTATGATTTCTTACCAGTAAAAGTGAACAATTCATACTCAAGAGGCTGTAATTTATTTTCCTTCTCTTTTATCTCACAGCATCCTTATCCTTTTTGAGTTTGTTTTTTTCTGCCCTTAGGAAATTTTTGATTATATTATCCATTCTGTATTTCTTTTGATTTATTCACCTTAGCACTTACTGGATATGAAGCACATTAAGACTGCAATGAACAGATCACTTGGTTACTACAAAAAATGCAGCCACTCCTCATGGCTAGTGTAATCATAAAAATAAGTGTTTGCATATTCACTGTCTATTAATGGGGTTTAGGCAGATTCAAAGCATGCTTAAGACAAACATGTCATTTTATTATTCTAAATGATCTGAAATAAGTTGTTCCCTGAAATCCCTCTTCACTGCATTCCCTGATATGTATGTGTGTATAATCAGCAATGCATCTTAAATATATTTTATGTAATTATCCCCAAAATACTTAAATACAAAAAATAACTTGAGAGAAAGGGGAATATAAATCCAGCATTTACACATGCAGACTATTTCATCTGACCACTATCTCCATGGCAATACTGTACAGCATCAAAAATCTCAAACTTGATCTAAGTTAGAGCAGAAGCCTTGATAATCACACAGACTGGGACTAACCAGAGCACCCTGAGCTCTTTGCTATTTTAATCCAAACTAAAAGTGATGCCTTAAGGTGCTGCAGCTCCTTTAATGGTAGCTCTAAAGTTAAAGCAGAATGAAGCAGCTCATGCCCTGCTGGATGGGTGAGCACTTTGTACACAGGGCTGACAGAGCAACTGTAAAATCTGCTCAGTGTTATCTCTAACCCAGGCTTGAATATTGAGTTTTGTGTTGCCCCTGGACTGTCTTTATGTCACTCAGCATCACCCTGTGCACAGTGCAGTGGCCATGGTAACTCCTGATGTAAGCTGGGATAGGAAATGATTGGATTTGTGGATATCCAGGCTGCCTTCAGCTGGCAGGGAACTCAGCCTGCCAGTGCTGCCCCTGCCACCAGGGCTGGAGTGACCTGCCCTGGCAGCTCCTGAGAGCGAGTCACCCACAGCCACGAGAGCTCCCAGTGCCCTAAACCCACACAGCTTACTGCTTGCACTGCTGGTCTTTGGGAAATACAGACGTGTCCTGGCATCTCAGGACTGCTACACTACACAAAGATGAAGTGGGAAAAAATTACAGTGACATTTGTCACCCAGGAAGTCAATGTAAAACAGTTTACTGGGAAAATGTGTGTAAAACTTCTGGAAAAATATGAGAAGCTGTTGATCAGCTTACAGAAGCTGTGAGAACACATGGATCTTAACTAGAGAACTATGAAAACAGAGCCAAACAATTGAAGATTTCCATAAAAAACTATTATCTGTAAAGCTAAAAGAAAAAACAGTGCATTACTCAGATCTTTTGTCTGGTTTTTGCTACAAACTCATAGTAAAAAATGAATGAGATAAACACAGAACCACAGGCCAAGAATAAGTATAGTAAACACCTCACAAAAGCTGCATGATGAATGTTATTAGTTGTGTTGAATGCATCAGAACAGTCATTTATGCTGTTGTAAAGGTACAAGAAGGCATTTGAATACCTGCAGCATGAGGCTAGCTGGGGACTTGGTGTATCAACCCAAAACTTGCCTGTGACAGTAACACGAGGAATTACATAGACCAGTTTGATGTGAATACCCCATGAGAATGACCAGTAACATTTACCTCCACAATACCCACTGCTAATTTTCCTGACCTTAATGTCTATCAAACATTTTGACAAGGACCACTAGACTGAAGGGATGAGTGTTGTACATTTACTCACCCATTTAAAAGTTCACATTTAAGAAATTAACATCTAGCATTGCACCAGCTTGGGAAATCTGGACAAGTCCTCACTGTAAGTTATGTGATGCCTACAGCCAAGTGGATTTAATGTAAACAACACAATAATGGAGACACAGAGAAGGGCATTATAATGAACCATGGACATAAGAGAAAATTTTGTAAATTTTGTGAAATGAATTGAACTTTATTCCTTATACCCTTGGTGCACAACAGAAACCACCCTAGTATGATGACAAGTCATTTGCATAGTGAGGAGTGATGTACAACCTCAATTTCAGGAAAATTTCCCTGGAGTGCAGGAGTGAGCAGCTTGCTGGGGCTGCCACAGTGCTCAGCTGGCCCAGGCTGGGGCTCTGCTCCTGTTTATGGCTGTGCACCACCATATGTCTCAGTGGCACAGTGTGGGATTCAGCAGTGCAGGCTCAGATCAAAGCCCTGCTGCTGTGCCTGTGCCAGCCTGCCTGTGCCAGCAGCCAGGCCTGGGCTGAAGGGAGCACAGGCAGCCCCAGGGCAGCAAGTGCCAGCCAGGGAGGAGACTTGTGGCACCCAGCAGTGCCATGGAGCACCTGCCTCACAGTTTGCCCAAGGCCAGGCCCCGGGAGCTGCCAAAACCTTCTGCTGGCATTAATTACCCTTGTGCCATCACAGTCATCTCCTGTCAGCAGTGAGTGCTGCCTGCTCTGCCCCATGGCTATTAGCAAGGTAGTACAACGCCAGAATTTCCAACCACAAACAACAAAGTTGGCTATGAAGACAAAGACAATGGAAGTCACTGTATGAATTATAAAAGCAGCTCAACCCCAAACTGGCACCTGAGACAGTGAACAATAACACACAAGCACCCCACATCTCTCCTAGGCTGTTACATGCACTGCAGTGGGAATTGAAAAGGAGGGGTTTGTGAGTTCCACTGTGATCTAGGTGGCCTCTTTTCAAACATGTCACTCCCCAAAGCTAAACAAGAGAACACCTACTGTTTCACCCCATGCAGTCCCCAGAGAACTACAGAGAACCAGTGCATGAGATGACCTAACTTGTTTTTGTGTGTGTGGCTTAGTACTGGACAGATCACTATCTACAGTGGAATGTGTCTGACTACCCGGGAGTGAAGAATGTCCGTTTTCCTGATGGACTGATTTGGAAGCCTGATATTCTTCTCTACAACAGGTAGACACACTTTTCTTTGTGTGTGTGTGAGGATGGAGGGAAGATCACAGAATTATAGACTTGCAAAATATCCCTTGAAAGCTCAACTGCTCCAACCTTTCCTGGGAAAGGGAGTCTACATGAAGTTTTCTAGCACCCTGTCCAAACACAAAGATAAGGCAACATAAATGACATGTTTATCTCATCAAAATGCCTAGATTTTTAAATAACTTTCCAGAACTTGCCAGGTGTTTGGAATACTGGAAAATTACCAGTCTCCTGTTCACAGAACAGAAGGACATATTGGCAAATACTTTGTGAATTACAATATTGTTCTTGCTACCATTCTAAATGAGTAGCTTTTGTGAGATGGTGTTTAATGGTATGATATTGATAATTTTTTCTGAAATTTTTTGGTCTAAATGGTTACTGGTGACATCAAATTTGATGTTTGCCTGCTCGTCAGAGTTTAGTTTGGGTTTCACTACAGACAGGAGAGGTAATTGCCAGGAAGGATCTTTGCATTTTCCCATGTCCAGTTCTGGTGTTACCTTTTCCTCCTGCTACAAAAATAGCTGGGACATTTCCTGTTCTCCTTGTCAGACTGTTCTGAGTTTGGCCTGTTTCAGGGACAGACAGATTGCCATCAATCCACTGCAGAACCTTTGGCTGACATTGAGAGATTCTTTGGCTGTGCTGTTACATGGCCATTCCCGTTGTGGAATTTATTTAGTTCAAAATGTAAAACACTGTGAGCTGCCTGCTCCATAGCAAGTTGCCTTTTGCTGCAGTTGTTGTGGGCTTGTGTGCTGTTGCCCAGGTACTGGAAAGAGCTTCCATCTGCTCTGTACATGGAGCACTGGCCCCTCTGTGGTGGCCAGGGTACATTGTTCTGCTGCCTGTGCAGATGACATGAACCTTTTGTCTTCCTGATGGAGTTCTTTCCTTTGTTTCTCTGCCGTGTGTCTCATAAGAACACACCCTGCTGTGCTGATCAACCTGATCCCCCTTCCCACTTCAGGAGCTGCTTTTTATTGCAACAAGACCTAGAGAAGAGCTGTGCCCAATGTCAGCTGCAGTTCTGCTCCCATTTCCCTTCTGGTGAGCACCTTTGTGCTCAGTGCTGCACTCAGGGTGCTGTTGCACTGAAATAATGGGACAATAATAATTATAACTGCCCCAGTGGCAGCACTTGGCAGCACTGGGGTCCTTCTGCAGGGCCTGCACTGGGCAGGGCTTGGGCCAGAGGCACAGCTAACACTGAGTGATCTGGGGGAGCTCCAGGGCACTTCACCACGCTCAGGGTACCTGCCTGGAAGGTTACTACTCACCTCTGCTTTAAGCATGGCAGGTTGTCCACAAACCAGCCTAAAAAACTCCCTCAAACACTCTGTACACAAAGTGGAGCACCCTGATACCTCAGACAGGTATTTTCTGAAACATAAATCTTAATGTAGTTTTCAATGCAAAGTTGTTTTCTGGAGCAGTTATCCCTAGCTACCTTGATTCCATAAATGACAGTGTTCTTGGGAGAATCTGACAAATGATACCTTCATTTCCATTGTCCTGATGAATGACACACTGCATACACCATAAAACTGATACTCTACAACAGCAATTTAGTGATTTCCAAAAACAAGAGTTATAACAACATTCTTCCTCATATATATCCCATACCTGAGAGACACTTGCAATGTGCCTGATGATTTAGGGGTCAGTATTTAAGTATATCCAAATATTTGTATTTAAGTATATCCAAAATGAAAGAGCAATATTTCAAAATTAGTGATATTAGTATATGCATGCTAACTGTATCTGGAGTGGTTTATAGAATGAGAAGGGTCACAGTAGCCTGGAAAACTGAAACCACCATTTTTCTGTTAATACAGGTTTTCAAGTCTTTGGATTGTTAACTATGACTCAGTCATGAAATAATTATCCTACAGTTTCTCTGTTACAAACACATATTTAATCCAAAAATCTTACGCAGTGTTTAGTCAGAGAGCAAAGCTATTTAAAATAAAATCTTATTCCTGTATGAAATTACACTGGGAATATTATGATGCTCCCTTCTAGTGACATGCCATTTTGAGATAGATACTTTCAATTTCTATGCTTCACCAGGGACATGCATCTGCAGTTAGAGAGAAATTAATGAACTATAAATTCACTTTCCATTTTAATGAATGCATGTTTCACTATGTCTCGAGTTCTTACACATCTTGCTGCAGTCTAGTACAGAGAAATTGTGGCAGCTGTATTAAATTTTACATCCAGTCCATTGTGGGGAGAGCAGGGCCAGCTCATCTGTGGTTTTTCTGAGGAAAGAAAATCTAGGCCTTTGTACAAATTCCAGGATTGGCTGTGTCTTCCACTTATATCTACACTTATTAAAAGTGCTCATTTCTAGTGGAATTATTTTCCAAATGGTCACATGGTGTTCAGTACTTCATGGAATAACAAACATTCTGGAAAGTACATCTCATTTCAACAGTTCCATTTTTCCAGTTTTATAAACATGAGGTTAGGTCCCAGTGGGATTCTATCTGCTAGGTACAGCTTGGTCATCTCACTGTCCTGCAATCAGTATCTGCTTTCAAGTGGTATTCCTGAAGAGGAAATGTAGCAGAAATGGTTTTCTATCATACATTGCATTCCAACCCAGTCTCTTCAAGCTACTTAGTGCATTCCCAATAGAAGCAGTGCATTTCAAAAAATCATCAGAAGCACAGCACAGAAAAACACACACTCCTTTTTCAGAAAAAACCAATTTCATACTTGAATCTGACTACCACTGGATATCTTTTAAGGATGTGCCTATGAAAGGCCAAGTCATGTGGCAATGAAATCCAGGTTCCTTGATCACTGGTGTTCTTGTGAAAATTCTATTTTTGCCAATTACCAGAAACAGCAGCAAGGTCTTAGAATCAGCTCCCCGGTGTTTAACTGCCCTCCACTCCAGAGGAAGAGAACAGAACCTAGCCCAGGAGTCATTAATTTCCAGTTAGCAAGTGATTTGTGTGGCATGGATAATTTTACATCCTAAATTTGACTACTTGTATGAATTCCATCATCTAACCCTTATTAATTTCAACTCCAAGCAATTATTTGTCTAATACAGAGCTTTGTTGGAGGACTTTAGGTCTGGTTTCCTAAGGAAATGAGAGCCATGCACCCCTGTGTGAACGTGTGTGTGATCTTGCTGCCCCTCTCCCCAGTATCCTCTACCAAATTTGGCAGTGCAATCAGCAGAGATTTTTGCAGCACCAGTTCCTTACAAATATCACCAGAACAGGCAGCCAAGATGTGGAGGGAGCAGACTTAGAGCTCCAGCTGGAAGAGGAGCTGCAACACAACCTGGGGCAATGCAGCCATGAGCCTGCACTGTTCAATGGCCTTAGAAGGGAGCTGCCTTTTCCCCTCAGTGTGCTGGAATCAGGCATCAAACATAGCCAATACTGACACTTCTCTGCTTCTCTCCAAAGTTCCAATTAAACACTTGCAATATTTTCAATACTTGGGAGCCTTCTGCTCACCACAGGAAAAAAGTGCAACTCCAGATGGGCAAGTAATTATTTGGATTTAGCTTTTTCTTGTCTGCAAATTTCACAAACCAACCCAGATATTTTTTAAAATCAAAGTTCTTCAAATACAAGAGGGGAAAATAAATGCAAATTAAAAAATGCGAATTAAAAAAGTCTAAAATAACAGTTGCTTTGTTTTAGCTTCTGAGACACAAAATTTGCATCAGAACAGATCAAATATTAAATTCTGTTTTTCAAAGAAAGAATATTTCAATAAGGGTTTTCCTGCTAAGAAACACCTTTAAATATATTTGATTTTCTGCTAGGGTTATTATTATTTCACTTTACGACCATCTCAGACTTTTACTCTGTTTTTCTGATGATGCCTTAAAAGGCAATTAGAAAATGATGAGACAATAAATCACTAATGGGTGAAGAGACATCAGAGACTTCTGGTGTTCCAGTCAATGTGGAGATGCCCAGGTTGGGAAAGTCCAGCTTGCTGCAAGCATCTGCACCCTGAGGCTGGTGCCACTCCTCTGCCCTGCCCACTGCAGTCCCCTCTGCATTTGCCTCGTGTGCCAACCCACCCTACAAGGTGACAGCTTGGAGACTGTCATGATAAAAATACAGTGCCTGTGTCTCATTGTGTTTCCCACATAGAAGTCTTTAAAATGTAAAATGTTAATGCCTGGTAAATTCTGGGACAGAGTGCCAGGCAGAACTGAGATACTCCCTGGCAGTAGATGCCAATTCATAATTTGGAGCACTCTCCAAATGACAAGATTCTTTTTCTAGAGACTTGTAAGGGCAGCACCCCAGGGCAGTGCTGGCCACACCCCTACACTGACACCTCAAACAGGGCTGCTTTTTTTCTTGTCTGAACACAGTTTGTGGGTTCTGAGGTAGAGAATGGAGGCTGGAGCTGCATTAAAGGGTCTCATGTAGCAATAATGCTCACCCATGCAAAGAGGTAGGAAGACACAGACACTGGAGTATCCATCTCCTCAGTATTCATGAGCTGCTGTTAACGGAGACAGCTGGAGAACAGATTTCCCTGTGCACTTGCTTGAGAAGTTTTTAACAAGTGCTTACTTTCCAAAAGGAAATCAATAGAGCCAAGGCACTATAATGAATCTAGTGGGCAGGTGAGGTGGCTGACCTCCACTTACAGTTCTTAATCAGGAGCAAACCCAGAAGTATCAGGCCAGTTACTCTGAGGCAACAGAAAACTGATGGCAGGAAAAAACACAGTTCTTTTATGAGAACAGATTTGTCTCAGACATTCTTCAGCCAGTCAAAGAGCAAATAACCCATTTTGTTTTTCCCCTGTTCTAGTGCTGATGAAAGATTTGATGCTACTTTTCACACTAATGTTTTAGTCAATTCTTCAGGACATTGCCAATACCTGCCACCAGGTAGGCTGTTTGCATGTCATAAATTTTGATAGATTACTTGTATATGGTGTGGTTTCACATTTGCCAAAAATTCTCTTACATTTCATTTGTTTAGCTAGCATCATCAGATGGGTGTAAGCCTACATGCATTATGGTTATATGGTTAACACCTTTGCATGAAAATCATTATACAAGACACATATGCTATTATAATTATGGAAATTCTTGTCATAATGCACAATTTCAGAAGTTTGGAAGTCCTTACTATAAAAAGATGTTGTTTATTAAAGTCATGGTAATGCCTCAATAATTTTTTATCTCATTATTTTAGTGTTTCTTTTTTTAGTATGTTAACTTTACAGTAAGATGCTTAGTAACATCTTGCATGTATTTCTATTTGAAATGATTCAATGAATGCTTCATCAAAACAATTTTTGGTCTGGATGTATAGCAGTGGAGCACTGCTTCTCTTCCCCAACTCAATTAGCATAATCATTAGAAGTAACTCTTCCTAGCATCTGAATTTTGCAAACTACAGCAGTAGAGCCAATGCTTTCCAGACAAATTAGGTTTTCTGCCTAAGATGTCCAGAGGGTTTCAGGGGTTTGCTTCTTGATTTAAGATGCTCTCTTAAGATATTCCATTTGGAAGGGACTTTTCAATTCAGTTCTGAAAGCTGCTGAAGGACAGGGTTTCACTCAGCAAGTGAAAAAGAAGAAGCTAGCTTTCCTGAGTAAATCAAGATCATATAAATCTAATAAAACAGCAAATAAATATTTCAGGATTTCTTCTGTTTCAGGATTTATTACTTTAGTCAGTAAAAGAAATAGAAACAGATTACATATTCTGCTTCATTTCTTCCTGAAATACTGTATCTAGAAATCTGAGTTCTTCTCTGAATATTCTTTCACTATATGCCAAAATGGAAGAGTATCTTCAAAAATAGTCAATAACACCAATACATTAATGGTACAGTTCTTTCCCTTCTCTGTGACTGACTTTTGCTCTTTACATGCTGAGACAGAAGTGAGATTAAATATGCTTTATAATTGAAAAAGAGAAGTCACAATGTAGAACAAGTTCTGGTTACAAAATGTGCATGAAATGATGTGGAACAAGCACTGGAATGAAGTGTTGTTGTTTCCAATCTCACCTAGGCATATTCAAGAGCTCATGCTACATCGACGTGCGCTGGTTTCCATTTGATGTGCAGAAATGTAACCTCAAGTTTGGATCCTGGACTTATGGAGGCTGGTCCTTGGACTTACAAATGCAGGAAGCAGATATATCTGGTTATATTTCAAATGGAGAGTGGGATTTAGTAGGTAAGCTCTCAATTCCTTATTTACACTGTGAACTTGCTGCCTTGTCTCCACTGCTGAAATGGGTGGAGTAACAATTGGGAAATGAAGATGGAAATTAAATTATAAATGACCTAGCCAGTGGCATTTGAAACTCTTGAGAACAGATCTCAGATGCAAATCAACATAAAAAAAGAGGCAAATTTGCTGCTTGAGTTTGTAAGTATCATTTATCTGATTTTCCTTTATCATCTGAGAAAAAGTGGGAATAAAGCTTAAGTAGATCTACCTGCAGTAAAATTTGGAAAACTACATTTTTCCTTTAAAAAAATAAACAGTATATAATATACCATTTATTCACATTCATTTCTAGTTTTCCTCCTCTTTTCTCCCACACAGGAGTTCCTGGGAAGAGAACTGAGAGCTTTTATGAGTGCTGTAAGGAACCCTACCCAGATGTAACCTTCACAGTTACCATGAGACGCAGGACCCTTTATTATGGACTCAATCTCCTCATTCCCTGTGTCCTGATTTCAGCACTGGCCTTGCTGGTTTTCCTGCTTCCAGCAGACTCGGGGGAAAAGATCTCACTAGGTAAAGTATTCATAGGGTATTGTAAATATGACTAAACCAAAAGAAGTTGTCCTTTTAAAGTTTCTTTTTGAACAGTCTTAGGCAGGAGGACTGGTTTGTATGTCCTGTTCTGGCTCATGAGTTATTTTTAGTGTTTGATGCTGAACCAGCAGAGGCATGAACAATTCCTTCCTTAAGAAGCAGGCTTTCATTTTTTGACATTTATTTGCTGAATCTCACATTCATCAGGTAAAGCTTAAGTTTACAAACACATATTTGAACACTTTAATACTGAATTCTTCTTAATACTTCCTTTTAATATTGAGTTGTATTAAGAGTCTACGGTGCCTTCTCAGAAAGATTGATTGTAATTGCTCCTATTTTACTTTTTATAGTGACTTTTAACTTAAGCAATGGTTTGTGAAACAAATCTGGTTTGGCTATTTATGGAGTTTAACTATGTAAAGAAACCTTTTATCCCATACAAAATTCAAATGAACTGACTTCTACTAAGTAAACACTGCTGTTTAAAGGCAGAGAAGGTGACATTTCTTCAGAATATGGTTTAATTGAGGAGTAATAGCCTCCTTAATTAAGTCATCCTTCACCATATTTTAAGATGAATTCTTTGTTCCTCAATCCTTTCCCACCTGACAATGACTCTTTGTTTTAGTCTAGTTCTGAGAAAAGACTTAAGTCTTTTTGCAGAAAGATGGGAACACATCACTGAGCAAGAGAAGTCAAACTCCAAAAATCAACAGCCAAGACTGCTTGGGCATAATGCCCTGCAGAAC
This sequence comes from Argya squamiceps, assembly GCA_037834095.1. Lineage (NCBI taxonomy): Eukaryota > Metazoa > Chordata > Aves > Passeriformes > Leiothrichidae > Argya > Argya squamiceps. The sequence goes on from JBBMKD010000022.1 coordinate 14,688,129, forward strand.
CCAACACTAATATCAAAGGATACCAAAGTCTGCCCAAGGCAGCAAATTTGCTTTTGAGGAAATTTATGTATTACACCATCTGCAGCTTCCATGACAATTAATCAAGTGTCACATGCTCAAATACTCAGATTCACACCATGTTTCTAAAGCTAATACAGTGCAAGAATTGCTTTGATTTGCCTCAGCTAATTAGCAAATGCTGATAAAAGTTGAAGCATCACAAGGATGTAAAAATATCTACGTTTGTGCCAGCATTGTTATGGGTTTGAAGCGCTGCTACCCTGGACTTGAGGCAGTTCAAGGAAGGAGAGGAGCACCAGGGTTACAGTGGGATTGTATCTTGCACACAGAACTCCTTCAGATTCATTTTGTTCCTCTCCCTGTTGTAATTACAAGTTACTGATATGATTTTGTACTTGATCTTTCAGGTATAACAGTTTTATTGTCTCTCACTGTCTTCATGCTTCTTGTGGCTGAAATTATGCCAGCAACCTCTGACTCTGTGCCCTTAATTGGTAAGCTTTTAGTCACTTGGATTTTTTTAGCAAACAAGGTGCAGTGATTTTGCACAAAGGCCAGCATTAAGACAAATACCACCTGTGCAATGGATGACTGCAATTGAATTAGAAAAATATTGCCAATTGATGAGAGGCTCTGATGGGTGCTCTCTGCTCTGATTGAAATAGAGAACGTATATGTATTTGGGGAAAGCATAAGAGAATCAATTTTCCATGGAAGAATTTGTTGCAGTTTTGACACAATTGGCCAGACTCTGTTCTGTATTCCTAATTCTGATTAGGATATTGGAATACCTGAGCTAAACATAATTAAATTTTCCCACAGTAATAGTTCAAACAAAAGGAGAAACTTTTCAAAACAAGTACTAGTAAGTTTATATAATAATGCTGAAAGAAAATTAGAAGGCAGGCTGTGTCAAGGTTTCTTAGAAAAGGCTCAGTTCCACAAAACCAACAGCTAAATGCTGGCTATCCCCTCAAAATAATGTCTGATCCTTCTGCTGTTGAGAAATCTTTCAAAAGTACCTAGAGCAGCATTACACTGGAAAAAGAACTAAATGCTATGAGTGCATATTAAAACACCCCTTATTAAAGCTATATCAGCCAAAGTATGTTCCTGTAATTATTTCTTTATTTTGCAGCTCAGTATTTTGCCAGCACTATGATTATTGTTGGTCTTTCTGTTGTTGTCACTGTTATTGTTCTGCAATACCACCATCATGATCCAGATGGAGGAAAAATGCCTAAATGGGTAAGGTTTGATTTTCCTTCTCTGTCCTTTGCATAAATGTCCAGCTCAGGGATGTGACAGAGTATCTCGTGTCCCATGATTGCCTCCTGCTATTAAAAACATATAAATCCTTCCCAGACATCTTGTTTGGAAAAGGAGTTTCACCAGAAATGAGGTGGCCAGATATGTTCCATGTGGTTGGTTTCTTAGAAAATGTTTGTGGGCAAGAGAGAATGGATATACCTCCACTAACTTCTCGTATCCTTCAAAACAGCTACGTGCAACTCAAGATTTTGTTAAAACTTAAATATATAAATGAAGGTGATTTTCAAACAAGTCCCAGAGGTTAGAAGTGAACCAGACAGAAGAACAGAGTGAGGTGCTGATGGAGATAATAAATGTGTGAAATACAGTTCTCTTGAGGTGCAGTTGTGCAGCTGCTACATACTTAGCTGCTGCCCAAACAGAAACATCTATAGCCTAAAAAGCATCTCCTAAAGATGCTGTTAAAAGTGGAATTTGATCTGAAAATCCTGTTCTTTATATCTCTGTTCAAGAGCATTTGTAAAGTCCAAAGAATTAAAGTATTTTTTCTAAGCATGTAAGACTTTTTTAATAATGTCTTTCTATGAGGGGTGGGTTTTACAGAGAACATTGTGCTGGTATTAGATTACTACACACTGCTGTCATCAGCGAAATGTCCCCTCCTTTGACTTCTCCCAGCTCACAGGACCATCAGGCCTTTCTGGAGATGGAAAGACCTTTCCTCTTTTTTCTCTCTAGAACAATGAGTTACTATTATCCTTACTAGCTGGAAAGAATGTGCACACAGCAGTACCCTGAGGACAGGAGATAATGAGATATTCCCTGGCTTGTTCTGAGGTGGTGACTTAAAAATAATCTTCAGTGAGGAGAATAAAAGGTAGATCTCTTTAGACGTGTGTTTGATGACCTAAAGGGGACAATGTGGAGTACTGACCAAACATCCTCAGAAGACAGAGTTCAGGAGTGAGCTGTAGTGTTGAAAGGCTGAAGCCCAACAAACATTATTTGGACACTGGTGGATTTTGGATCAGGCGCTCAGTTAACAGAATATTACCATCTTGGTGAAGCTTGATAGTGTAAAAAAGGTAATAGGGTAAGATCTGTCTCTGGCTGGGATGTTTGCATGGATATCAAATCTACTCTGATCCTCAGTCAGAATAAATGGACCAAATCTAATATTAATTATAGGAAAAGGTTTGCATATTATATGATACTATGATAATAATATTTCATTAGAACTCTGAAAAAGAAATGCTGGAATGAGCTCTTAAAATCTGATTTAAATAAATTACAGAAGCTTTCATTTGACATGGAACAGTCTCTGGCTTTCCTGCACTCTCTGTGAGGCTAGATTAAGACAATGTGGAAAACAGTTAAATGATACAGATTAAATCTGCAAAATACTTGTTAACAAATCAAAGTAATTTTTTCTGTATTTTCTTTATGTTATATCCTGATCCCATTTCTAAAATCTGCAACCAACTGTTGTGAATGCAATATGAGAAAAGAGCCATAACATTTTAATGCTCAATGGTCCAGTCCAGTCCAAAATCTGTTTCAGCAGCACCACCCAAACAGTAATGGATGTGAATTTAATATTAGAGCACAAATAAGAGAAAAAGAACTGTAGCTTTATTGACTACCATCCAAAGCAGTGTGATTAAGACTATTAAAAAGTAACTTTTGTTCAGTAAGAGTTTGGTTTGGTTTTCTCTAACCCATAGTTTCTAGTAAAGGTGGAAAAAGCTGCCATGTCACTGTTCAAGTGTCAGGAAGAATTAACACTATGAACACTCCCATCAGAGGAGGGGGGAGTGCCAGCACTGATAGTCAGCCTGAGGCAATCAATATCACTGTTAAAACAAGAAAAGGGCCCCAGTGATTGATAAATTAATCAGCAGGAAAACTCCAGCACCATTTTCCAGAATGCAGTGCAGGCTGAGCAGATACCACAGACCAGTCCTCCCAGCTGCCTGAAAACCAGCACCACCAGAGACAGGGGCAGTGTGAAGGGATGCTTATTCTCCAAACTTTTCTTCCAGACAAGAATCATCCTTCTGAACTGGTGTGCCTGGTTTCTGAGGATGAAAAGGCCGGGGGAGGAGAAGGTACGCCCTGCCTGCCAACACAAGCAGCGCCGCTGCAGCCTGTCCAGCGTGGAGATGAACACTGTCAGTGGGCAGCAGTCCAGCAATGGGAACATGCTCTACATTGGCTTCAGGGGGCTGGAGGGGGTTCACTGCACCCCCACCACTGATTCCGGAGTCATCTGCGGGAGGATGACCTGCTCACCAACAGATGAAGAAAACCTGCTGCACAGCGGCCACCCCTCCGAGGGTGACCCAGACTTGGCTAAGATTTTGGAAGAGGTCAGGTACATTGCAAACCGATTCAGAGACCAGGATGAAGAGGAAGCCATTTGCAATGAATGGAAATTTGCAGCCTCTGTGGTGGATCGCCTCTGCTTGATGGCCTTCTCAGTCTTCACCATCATTTGTACAATTGGTATTTTAATGTCAGCACCAAACTTCGTGGAGGCTGTGTCTAAAGATTTTGCTTAACTCCTAACTAAAACCTGCTTCTCTGATTGGTATGTAGCAAATAAGAATGTGGGGTCTTTTGCTAGCTTGTTTTTAATGAGTATAATGCTTCTCATTGTCCGCTTTCTTTTGCCCCCTGCTCTCTGTTCCTGAGTTCCTTCTGGAAGAATGGCACCATTTCAGAAGGGAAGCCAGGAGTTTCTCTCTGGGCTGTGTCTGTGTAGCTCCTCTGAGGACTCTTTTATGGAAAATGCCAAGTGGCTGCAAGTCCCTTCAGAGTGACAGGGTATTGCACCACCACCTCTTACACATGTTTGAACTGGCTGTCCCAAAAGAAGAGGTAGGCAATGCCAGAAATGGAACTCCTTCCAGACTTCGGTATAAAGGATTGCACATCCACCTTATCTGTTTGAATAAATGATCATAAACACGTTTAGGAGAGGATTAAACCCAAATGGCTGCTCAAACAGAGAAAAGGGAGAAATGTCTTATGTAGCTTTTCAGCTCCTCACTCACACCCTGTAGCTCCCTCCATGCCCTTTGTATACAACATATATGACTTTCAGGGTTTTGAATTTGTCTGAGACACCAGAAACCTGAAAGCTCAGAGGACACACCGCAGAACTTGTCCTTCCATATCTTTCTGGATTTGACCTAGAAATTTGGCTTGAGTTCTAAAACAGGCTTCACAGTAATTGCTGCAGTGTTTACCACTGCTTCCTTCCCCCCAGAAAGGCATTCTTTCAACTAATAACCATTGTAACTATCAAAAAGAAAAATAATTGATTTAAGATGACTTCATCATCACTTATTTATAAAAACCCAACCCCCATGCTTGTCTCTTTACTGTTAAGTGGATTCCAATGTGGAAAAAGTAACTCAATGTCTTGTACAGGCTTAAGTATAAATGAAAAATCTAAAACAAAAAAAGCCATTAAATCCTGAGATCAAGGTTTTTATTTAAAAAATAAATGTTTGATCTGTTGTATTCTTAGCCTTTTATAGAGCTCCTGCTGTTGAGTCACCGTAACATTGTCTTTACAAGAAAACAGCACCTTTTCTGCTCAGTCTATCATCAGATGAGTACTAATGAATAATAAAGCTTCTTGCTTCTGATATAAACTATTAACTCTATAAACATATTTATGTATACACACTGCAGATACATCCAAGAAAAGGTAAAAACTTAAGGACAAATTTTCCTAAGTCTAGACAGACTTTTGCAAAGGTAAAACTAGCAGTTCAGCATTTTATATTACTTTTGGTTCTGAAATTCTCTTCTCAATATATGCTTAGTTTTGATGTCACTTTGATGTCTCAGTGAAAAGGGCTGAGCTGAGAATAGCAGGACCTGAAACTTTGTATGTACAAAAGAGCTGAGAATTAGTCCCTCACTGGCTCACCTGTATCCCTAACCAGTGCTATAAGTGGTAAAGGATGTGGGAGAGGATTAGTTTAGCATTGGTTGCTTCCTTTATCCTACAGAATCCAAACTTTTTGGCTGAGATCTTCAGAGACACAAACAGAGGCCTGTTGCTGTACCATGTTTTTACTGTGAAATAAACTCAAAGCCTCAGTTTCCCTCTCAAGATCAATTAAAACAAAGTGGCTGTAATGCTTACTCTCCCTAGGTAATAGTTTCCTTCTCCGAGTCTGCTCCTTTGGATGCAGGAGAATCAAATTCCATGGAAAGCAAGCCCAGAGCCACCCCAGGTACCACTCTTCACCTGATTGAACACCTTGTTTCAAGCACCTTTGTGCCTGAGATAGGGCAGGAGGAGTGAAGGGCAGGCAGGGTATTTCTCAAGTTTGTGAATTCTGTTTTCCTGAAGGTGCATTCTGAATCTCACACTTTAAAGACACAAGCGAAACATTCCAAACCTTCTTGTAAGCTCATCCTGAAACCATGTGTCAGAATTACTTGTGAAAAAGTTATGTTTTCAGGAACAACTATTAAGAATAAGCCATGTAATAATTCCTGCAAATAGTTTCTAGTTTATAGATTGCATACGAATGGGAAACTCTGAGTGCAAACTCTGAAAGGTGAGTTTTGTTCATTTGTGAATAACTGCACATATCATGTGGCATGTGCTCCTCTTCTGGGTAATCTTTCTAGGCTAGGCTTCCTGATGAGAATGTTGGTTTGCTTTGGTATTTTTTCCTGCTGCAAGTATCCCTAAGTAGTTACGTAGAGTGTTCCATTTAGTCTCTGTAAAGTTTGGGGTCCTCTTGGAGAATAGCTTTTCAAAGACAAATGAAGACTTCTGAGGAATGCCTTGCACAATGGGACACAACTATTGCACTCATAGTACACGATGCATGTGGTATAGGAAGCATGAGAGTCCCCCTCTTTCCACCCAAATCCCTTCACACTATCTGTGGAAATCGTCTTTCTAGATACAGGAGGATGGAGAAAGCAAGTTACAATTGGACAGCAAACTTCATTTTCTGTGACAGACATGCCTACCCTTAAAACCTGGAGAGTTTGGCCTTATGTGAAGTCCTGCCAGAGTCTGTCCCAGTGAGTGGGTAACAGTGTCAGAGAGCTCTGGGTGCTGCTGGAGGGGCTGTGAGACACCAGCATTCTGCCCACACTGCCCTGATCATTGGCAGGGTCAATGACAATGCACCAAGGGGACAAGGGAACCCTCATTTTCCTACTGTTGACACAACCTGTAAACACTTGGCAATTTGTTTATTATACATTTTAAATGTAAGAGTGACTCCTCCATTATCTTATTTGGCACCTCTAAGTTGAATTTTCCTGTACCTGAGCTGAGCAAAATTGGTATGGTTCTTGTTGACTGGTGTGTGTCTGAAATATATTTGTGTATGTGCTAAACAAGATTTTGATCTAAATGCTGTGAAAAAATATTTATTTACAGTTCTGGGCATAGAGATGGAAATGAAATACTGTATACAGTATGTGTATATAATATTAAAGTCTACATATTGATGGTAAAGATCTGTTATAATCTTAAAGAGTCCAGATATGGAATAAGAAGTGGTTCACCACAACTAAGCTATGACTTGCCTGAAAAATCCAAAAGCTCACTCTAGAGCTCAGGTGTCATGTACAATACTATGTGTGAACAATGTATATTAATTTTTCTGGTTTTATATTGAAATGTATTGAATATTTAAAAAGACTTTTTAATATTTTAAAGAAAATTATTTAAGTGTTAATGTCAAAAAGGTTCCAAACAAAATTTTAAAAACTTAGTTTTAAATACAGATAAATTATTTTAAAAGTATTTAAAATATTAAATTATTTTCTATAGGAATTGATAATACTATGTAAGACTTTTTTTAAAGATTTCTTTAAATTCTCTTTACATTCTCTAGCTGCAGGATGTAGTCTCAGTTCACATGTGACAATTCAATTCTTCATCTTCTTTAAGAAGACCAGGAGGCAAACCAAAGCCCCAGATTTTCTTTCCTTGCTTTACTATTTTTTACATTAAGAAACATTGCATAAAGGGCATTAGAAAGAATTGTTACATCTGTCAGGTACTGATTGTCATATAAGCAACTCAATACCTTTTCAGTCCAGTACAAATAAAAGATTTAGATCAAGAGACTTTTGATTCTTTTTCATTTTGCTAACACGGAAAAAACTCAAGTGGTAGAAAACACGAATAGCCAGAAAAGGAAGAAAGATGTCATTGGTTATATCAGTCTGGGATGATAGAGTTCTTTGATAACTAAATATAAATTCATATCCTCCTGCCAACCAGTCCCACACCAAACATATATTACTTTAGTCTTATATAAGCACTCAAAGTTGACTGAGAAGGACTGAAATACCATGTAAATTTTGGATTGGCCTCAATGCCAGTACTAATTTATTTTTTGAAGTTTTACACAGAAGAGAGAAAAAACCAATCCGTACCAGCTGAATAAACTGTTGGTTTTGCCAGCTGCAAAGTTTGTTTGTTGGCTACTACTGAAGAAACATCTAATCAGCAGAATATCCCTCAGATGCAAAAAGATGTCAAGTGCAGTTTCTCGCAAAGAGATTTGTCCTGCCCACGTGCTGGAACAGCTTCCTTTACAACACCCTGCTGAGCCTGTGCCAGAAGTGAAGGGTTGCTGGACCCAAGACTTCCTTCTCTCCACGCTGCCCTAAGTCAGGAAGAGCTGAAGAAGAGCAGCTGGGTGCAGGGCACCGCAGGAGTCACACAAGGCTGCAGTTGTTACCGGCCCCAGGCTGCCCCTGGGGAGGAGCTGCCGTGCCCACAGTGTCAGACACTCCAGTGAGGCTCCTGCAGGTGCTGCTCACTCTGACAGGGTGCCCCACCCTTCTCCAGGGCTGAGGGGCAGGACAGCCCGTGTCACAATTCCTGCCAGACCTCAACAATCCAACAGGCTCAGTGTAACAAACAGCAGGCAGGCTCCTGGCACTGTCCATGGGCCCACCATCACACCCCCATCTCAGAGCCTCTGTGAGTGGGGGTTAAATCAGAGCGCTGTGTGCTCCTGCTCTGCGCTGCCTGGGTGGTTCAGGTGCACACGGAGAGCTGCTGGGGTTCAGGGGATTACTCCTAATGAGCACACCCAATGCCATTGTCCTCTGGGCAATGCCCATCAGAGCCCTGGGTCTTGTGGCCACAGAGATTAACGCTATCAGCCACCCAGTTTTAATCCTCAGTCTATCAGGGTCTATTTTACTTCAGGAATACTGATTTCTTAGCCTAACCTCATCTTAAAAACTCAGTAAATCTTAAAAGGCTGTGAATAGAATCTCCCCATTAGAAGAAATCTAACCTGGTAATCCAGCAGGATCTCAACAGCACTACAACCACAAATGAAAGCCTTTTGCTGTTATCTTTTTTGTTGTTGTTACGTTGCTCCTGCTTAAGGGAAAACCTTAGCATTTATGTAACATTGATTTATGCTATTGAGCAATTTGCAGATGATGGCATAGAGAGAGAATAAACAACAATCCCTCACGCCCTAATGAACACACTCAAGCCTGCAATTTATTCACAGAAAATGAAGATTTTCTGAAGTATTCTGAAACTTAGCATCAGTGTAAAGATATCACAGGTAAATGACTGGGCTTTTTTCACAAGGAAATTACATGGGGAAGATCTGCAGTGACTTGTCCATGTAATGATGCTATACAGGAATAACAGTTTAAACTTCAAAATAATTTGAGGTATCTACTTATTTTTTACCTTTAAAAACCCCCAAACAAAACCAAAACCCAGTAGGAATTTAACAATTGTGACATGATATAATGCTACACTGGAAAATGTGTACATGAGAATAACATCTATAGAGGATTTCCTCTTGGCTAAACAATTAAGGATATAACCCAATACCTCAGTGCCTATATAAGGCAGAGAAATCTCTCTACTGAGTCTGAAATTCTGGGATCAAAACCACATTCAATCCAACAAACCTCACAGTTATCATTTATGTATTAGTCTGGTTCATGGTAGGTATGTAAATGAATAACAATAAGCCAAATATTAAATATTTATAATTAATTGGTTTTAGGCTAAAAAAAATCTGTATCCCAGAGCAGGATATGTGCACAACATCCCTAAGGCAATATTATCTTATCTCTCAGTGTACATGTATTACATACAGCCATGAAATATTTCAATAATAACTTTTGTTCCTATAAAAGAATTCCAGTTTGAGATTGCTTTTGCTAGCACAGCACATTTAACTGCTCCCTGTCCTTCTAAATTCTGGCCACATGAAACCTAATCAGCAGATTATTTTGATCAGAAGAAATGTTACAGGACTGACATTCAGAAGTCCTGTGTAAGATTAACACTTGACTTAAGTTTCCTGACTTGTCATCAGAAAATGTGACATTATTGTGCCAAGCTGTGCCAGAGGGAAGATGCTTCAATGGGAAGCTCATGCCAGCCCTGCAGTGCACAGAGGCCTGGAGGGGCAGTGGAGGAGCCTTCCCAAACAGCAGCAGGGCTGTGGCAGGGCAGAGCAGCTCCCCCATCCCTCTGTGGGCCATGGAAAGTTCTGGTTCTTCTGACTGCTCTGTATGAGGATACAATGAGTACAGCTGTCTTTAACTTATCAGCTGGCAAGGTTTTATTTCTTTCCAGGTAACATTGTAAAATACTTGGGAATTACAGGTTACAACACACAGCTCAATTGGCCTTAACACCATCAGAAACTGCCTTAAACTGGACTAAACTGAAAGCAGGTTCACAATAAGGACAGTGGTTGTAGTTCTCTCTTTACCAAGCACTTTTAAACCCATAGAAGTTAATCTGCTGCATCTTTCTCTGCAGCTGAGGTTAACATTGATATTCCTGTTTGCAGTTAGCAAAGCAGTAACATTGCTTGATGACACTTTACACTTTTACACTGTCCAAATTGTTTATGACTGAAAGGATCTTGCAGTGAAGAGATTAGAAACAAGGACAAGAAGCCAAAGTATTGGACCTTTTAAAATGACCTGTGAAAGGTAAAAAGGGCATATGAAGGACTGGTGGAGGGTGAGTGGAGGCAGAGAGCTGTGACATGTCATCAGCACAGCTCTCCCCAAAGCCCAGAAAGGGAGCAGAGTCTCTGACCAGCAGCAGCTGAGCACAGCCTGTGCTGTTTGTGCCAGGTGGGGCTGAGAGGGGACACGTCCACACTGGGGACAGAGCAGTCACAGAGGGCCAGGCTTCAGTCTGGGGCCTTCACATCCCTGGGCCTCATTTGTGCTGACTGCACTTCATTTGATGACACACACAGCTACAGGTCTAGAGCTGCTCATGGCTTGAAGCACCTTTCATCTAACTCAGACAACTCCTCACTATTTCTACATACACATATAAAGCCTGCTCCTCCAGGGAAACAAGATTGATTCAAACAACATTCAAAGACTTAAATAAACAGTTGCAAAATATTCTGAAAAATCTGTGCAGAGGAAATCTCTACGTTAGCTCAAAACCAGTATGGTTTCTGTTGCTAAAAACATACTGAAATTCCTGGTTTTCCAGTCAGCTTCAGTTGCAGTAATATGCCAGGGCTTTAATCATGCCAGTTGATAATGGAATGGGGGTAGCAACCTTCTTGCTGAAATTTTGCAGCAATCTGTGTGGGTCGAGTGAGGTATAAGTGAAAACTCCTACGGCCAGCACAGCTTCCAGCTGAGCACACTACAGGCTGTCTTTTAAAAAAGCCCACTGCTCCTTGCAATCATTTAATGGATTGCTCCCTGCACCTCCCAGAAGCCAACCCAGAATGAATGGCACTGCAGACATCTGAAGTGTCCAGCCTCAGTTCTGACAGCCTGGATCCGTGCCCATTTATTTTCTCATGCACTTTTCCTAGTGCACTAGAAAATATCCTGTGTACCTGGAGCAATAAAACTGGCACAGTGCAAATTCTGAGATTTGTGTCTCCACTCACTGGCTTTATCATTTTAACAGTAATCCTATATCAGTGTAAATGACAGGAGATTTAGCTCAGTATCATATACAGAACACATCTTCATTTTGCAGCTTCTGCAAGTCCAAAACCTGTCCCCAGCTCCACAGACCCAAAGAATAGTGATGTGTCTTTGGACAGCAGGCAGAGTAATAACAGCAACAGAAAAATGTTTTCTCCAAGATAAACAATGCCAGAACTTTTTGTATAAAACCAGTATTTGTCATCTTTCACATATAAACCTTATTTAGACTATTTGGGCTCAGAAATAGCTTCATTTACTTACCAATTCTTTGACATTTCAGAGATGGCTCTCTTCATGTCTCAGTTTTCTCGTTAGTATGTCATGTGTTTGGTCAAAGAGCTTCCATTACTGACCATTTTCATACAGGGCCTTCTCCTCCAGTGAAGGTGGTGAATGCATTAGTATGCATCTCTTGATCTGCATTAGTATGGAAACTTCAATAGTCCTTCTGTTGTGCCATGAACTGATTTGGAAAAATGATCTGGACTGGGGAGCACAATGAGTTACAGGTACTCCTGTACTTTTCTCAGACAGCAGCAGCATTGATTTTCCCATTCACCTGACAAAAAAACCCACTTCAACAGACTCACTGTTTCTTCATTTACCTGACAGATGCATATAGTCCAAGCTTTGCTTAACTGTGGTAGCAGGAGTGAATGCCATAGATTGCAGACCAAACTGTAATTATTTTTACAGGATTTTTTTTTAGGTTTTAACTGTCCTTTAGTCTAAACGTTGAAATCACAGAGTAGCTAGAACCCAACATATGTTGAGAGCAGACCAAAGCTACAAAAATACAAGTACTTAAAGAAGCTGGTGAAGCAAGATGCATTTTTCAACACCAAAGCGGTTCAAAGGAAACTGTAAAGCAGTGAATTTTCATTTCCCACACTGCAGAGGACTCAATTTGCTGCTCTGTGACAGAGCAGAGCACGAGCTCTTGCTGAGTCAGAAAGCTGCTGGAGCTGTGAGTGTGCAGTGCTGCTCTGTGTGCAGGCACAGGGACTCTGCTGCCACTTCTATCAGCCAGAAATCCACAAGGAGCAGGAAAAGACTCAGCAGGACTTCAGTGGAAGCAGAACTGCAGGAGGGACAGCATGCCCTTAGACAGACAACAGGACCAGGGCCCTGTACAATGTTGGGAATTTTAAAGTATTGTATGCATGTAAGTTCTAAATGGTTTCTATCAAAAGAACTATCCAGAACACCACGAAGACCACAAGTTTACCAAAACAGATGTCCAAATATGGGTGAAACTTTCAAGAGCACATGATGGATTTCTAGATCTCAATACTTTTCCATGAGTTTGTCTAAGCAGGAAAAAGAAGGGAAGAAAGGTAGTGGAATACAGCAAGGATCTGAAAATCGGTTTTCAGAAACAGATATGCAACCTCCTGTAAAATTGCATCTGCAAAAATGTTCAGCCAACAACCTCAATAATCACTCTGCTGAAGAGTTACAATTGAGCTTGTGAGTAGGATGACAGGACTGCCCCATGAAAACCAGCACAACATTCTGGGGAAAAAAAGTCCCTGGAATTATCAGGAGGTCTTTGGGGGTTTTATTTGCAATATTTCTTCAAATTATTGCCAATATGACTGTGCCTAATACTGAATAAACAATTCCTTCTTGTTTTACTGAAAAGCTTGTCTAAGTTGCAAGGCAAACTGACAGACCTCTGATTCTGCAGAGGCAACAAGACAGTCCAGAGGAAGATGCCCCTCCTGGAGAATGTGCCCAGGGACTAAAAGCACGACATGCCCAAGAAATACTGGCTTTGTAAACAAGTTCTTTTTTCAGTGCTGGTGTTTGGGGAAGAAATTCATCCTGTCCCCCTCTGCAGTCCTGCAGAGAGCACAGACAAGCTCTTTTTGATGATAATGATTCATCCTCCAACCTGGCGCAGCTGCTCTTCCTCCTTTGGCTTCACTGCAATTGATGGACTAACATGGCCCAACATGACTTGTATTTACACACAGATTCACAGAAAACCTGCACATGGTTCCTGGTGGTGTTTATCAGCTCCTCATCCTTCCTGTCAGTGACTCAGTGGCCTCTACATTTAAAAGGGCAGCTGCTGGGCTATCAAACCTCCTACTTTATCTCTGGAAAACACTTTTAATTTCTGATGAGAAGATCCTAATAAAATATAGTAGGTGTACTGAGAAAAACTGAGTGTCTATAGCAACCCACAAAGGGGTTGAGTTTGACTTCATATACAGCTCTCAGAACTCTCAGCACATTGTTTACAGGCACAGCAAGGGAGTAGGAGTGCTCCTGCTCCCAGAGAAGAGCTCTAGTATAATAAATTTAGCAGAGACCAATTACTGACTGACTTCCAGATACTACTGCATTATAAATAGCTGACTTTATGATACTAATTTGTTACTGTAAGCTAAACTGGTGTGTGCATGAACAGAAATGTACTAATTTAAGAAAATGTTGGGGACACCAGCTGATTTCACCAGGAAAGGATGCAGGCTGAGGATATTTTGAAATACCTCAGTGTAAAAATACAAATTTTGCATTGAAAAGAGAGATGGAATTTTAGCATTTCTGTGTGGAGTACCACACACTGTATACAAAACAGGAGGGTGGAACAATATGGCACAAGTGCAGTGTCACTAACCTGAAAATGTCTGTGACCTAGGCATGTGAAATATTAGCATCAAGAGGATAATTAAAACATACAGAATAGGGCTTTTTTGTCAAAATATGAATTATTTATAGCATAGAACAAGTTGTTATTATAGACATACAATATAATCTGGACAGTAACAATCACTTTTCTACCCTGTGTAAAGTTCTGCCTGTACCTACAGCTGCATCCTCCCTTTTGATGCCTCCCAGCTGGCAGCAGTCCTTGCTGGAGTGGCACGTGTCTGCAGCACTCCCAGGGCTGGTGCACCCAAAACGGCCCAGTCCGCTCTCAGCTCTCACACAAGGATTGCACAACCCAACAGGAAACATCCTGACATGCCTGGAGCTGCACTTCCCAAGGTGTGCTGAAGTTAGCAAGGAAGTTGGAAGAAAGGCTGGGAAAGTATGAATTTCAAATTAAATGACAGACTAAACACTACAGTACAACCCAGTTTGCTTTTGGAGTTATGTTTTTCTTTATGTTATCATTGGAGGAATTTTCTTGTGACTTATCTGAGTTACACCTGGCCTTGTGCCTTCCAAGAAAGCATCAGGGTCCCCTACTAAAAAGAATGGTGAAAATTCAACTGTAAAAGAGCTGTGGAGAAGGATTAAAATGCTGTTATAGATCCTTGATAACCACAGGATGTCAAACATTAACACTGACAGACACCAGCAGGTAAGAGAGACAATCTTCCTGCAGGAGTTGTCAGAGTAATTAGGAAACACCTTCACCCCAGCCAACCCTCCCTCCCTCTCCTCCCACTCCAGTAATTATCTCGAACCAACGAGACAGTGAATTTAGCTTGTGAAGTTAACAGGTCTTCAAAAAAGCCACTATTAGTCTGTCTAACAGCCCTTCAGTTTGCTTCACTTCTGTCCTAATGAGTTTCCTGTTTTGGCAATTACAGAGTTGGTTAAATGGCACCTATGTGACCTGGCAAATGAAAATCTGTAATTGTTACATTTTCTTCATGTAAGAAAAATAAAATGAACATTTCTGAGACAGAAGCTTCTCTTTCATGAATAGAAATCTATCCATATAATTCTGCAGTTTAAAAAAAAGCAGTTTACATGATCCCGAACAAGCTTTATATGTTCTGCAAACCCCAAACATGCTCCTCATGTGTCCATGCCTGTAGTATTTACTGCACAGTAAAATCTGGATTTTATAACCAGTGAAATGTTCAATTCTTCAGATGTTAAACCCTTCCCCTTCCAAAATTTGTCTTCTCAAGTTCAAATTTACCAGTCTGTAAGCACTTGATGCTTGAATTTTATCACAGATTCCCATCCTCAGGATACTTTCAGAATTCCAAAACTCAGTGAAAGCACAGTACCTATCTATGGACTTAACTCCTTTTGATTTTCTGAAACGTTCTGGTTCTGGAGCTTTCCAGGCAATTGGAAAGGAAGAGAAACATAGTTATATCAAAAATGTCAGTTCAAAACTGCCTTGACAGGAAAAGCCATAAGCCTGGAGGTGGTCTGCTTTGAGGAAAAGAAATAGGAAGGTAATGATTCAGGTTTTTAATTTCTTTAAAACCATTATTATTTTGGGCATGAGGAAATAAATTAGAACATGTGTTCACTTATTTGAAGAACCAATATTACACACTACTCTGTAAATTTGTAAATACCATTGCAAAAATGCATCCAGTTCACTCTACAGCTTATATATTGACTGGCTGTAGCTCTATACATGTGCATTTTTCCATTAAAAAGCATCATTTTATCATATTTTGAGTATCACAGTACCATCACAGGAACTTTCAAGACCAAATAATTACCTTCTTTCAAATCCATGATTAGTACTGCAAGAAATATAAAAGTAGTATTATCTTGAGACTTTTTTCAAATTTATTTTTTAGCAAATGTTCTCTAAATCCACTATGAAGCTTGTACTGCTAACCTCATTCTGTCTTCCAAAAGGGTATTTCCCTGGAAAATTGCATAATCCTAAATAACAGATGAAAAAAGCAAGGCAAGGAAAAATCTTTGGAGGGATTCAGTTCTTAAACTATTCTAATTAAAATTTTTGCAAGCAGCTTAAACAAAATGTACAGTGACTTTCAACTGACAGACTCACTTTGGAGAAGGAAGTTAATTCCAAGATGAGGAATGGTAAAAGGATTAAAGGGTAAAAGGCAGAATTTAAACAGCAGTAGGGTTATTAAACTGACTCTGGGTTTGAGATTACACTTTCTAAAGCCATTAATGCTGAAGACTCCCACTGAGTGAAATGGAGGTTGGATCCATCTCTTCCTGAAAAAGGCAATTTCCTACACAACTTCATTCTGAGCAAGCCCAAAGGTTCAAAGCACCAGAGCCTTCTGAAAAAAGGCAAAGTTGATCCATAATGTCTGTCCCTGCAGCAGTCTGTGGAGAACTTGAACAAGAAAGCACATGGTGGCCTGAGCAGTTTTTTAAGCTTGGTGGGCAGGAGAATCATTAATTTGCTGGCACGTGTAGCGTGAAGATCCTACAGCCAAACACAGGCCTAAAGCTCCTGGCGCCCTCCTCCTGCTGGGCACCTGGCAGATCTCGGGTGGTCTCCCCCCTTTCCCCAGCACTTCTCCTCCTGCCATTCTTTCCAGCAGAGTTCATAGTCCTAAAACATCCCTGGAAGCTCCTACCAAGGAGCACCATTATATAGAACTGGTTTTTACACTGAGTACCATTATATAGAACTAGTTTTCACACTAAGGGGCTGGAAGAAGGAAACATGAGCAAAAGAGTGAACAGCAAAGAACACACAGGGGAGTGACATCCTACTGACATCCTGCAGTAGGGATTTGAATTCTGCAGATCTACAGAAATCTTAATCAGGCTGAACGTACACCACTGAACGAAGTGAAAGGGTGGATCCAAGTAGTAACTTCACTAACTATCTGTGCCCATCATGCCTTCAGGAAAATAACCTTTGAATACATGTTCAAGAGGACATTTAATATTATATTAAAAACAGACAAAACCACCATGGCTATAACTAATCATGAGAAAAATTACAGACATTACTCTCCTAATCTACATAGTTTTACACTATTCTCAACTAATCTAAAGCTCATAGAGTATTTATCAGATATAATAAATTAATCACCATCTGCATTTACAGATTTTTGTCATCAGGGAAATACAAATTAGTGATGATGCAACACCACCCTAATTTTATAGTTATTCCATGACCCCTGGAAGCACTGGGAGGTTAACTGCTTATGAAATAATCACATGAAGGTGTGCACCCATTCATGGTATGCAAGTTACTTTGTTTTTGTCAGACAGCTTCCTGTGAAGACATTTCCTTGGGCAGAACTGGACAAGGAGCCAGTCTGTGCCTGCTGCTTTCCTCCTGCTGTATTTACTGGCTTGCAGATCTAAACACATAAATGGAGCATGGGAAAACAGCCAGCTGGGGACCTGGCACCACACTGTGTGCTGTTGGGTCACACCGGTGTTCTCCTTCTTACACCAGCAATGTCCATGAAGAGCCAACTTCACACAAATGAAGAAAAGACCTTCTTGGATCCCAAAGCACAGACTATGTTGTGGACACTCATGTTTTAGTACATGTATTAAAGATATTTAAAAGACAGAAAAAAAATCTCCCCAAAAGGAGATTCATCACTGATACTGTAAGGCTGAAATTTTGGTTTTAGCTGCTCAGGTTAGAAATGCTTTTCATTTCTGCATTGTTGGAAACCAATTTTTCTACCAGCTTAAAAAAATTAGGTGTTTCTCTGCTTCTGGAGGTCACTGAATTTTTGATGTCTTGCTTACTAGAATGCACTATTCACAGTGCAGAATAATAAAGACTCTGTTCTTGTTTGGATCATCTGCCTCAAGTCTGAGTGCAGGTTTCCTTGCAGGAAGGTGTGTCAGGACACAGCACTGCAGACTGGGTTAATTCAAGCACGGGGAGTGAGTTTCCATCCATCACAAGTGCCAGCTGGATTTTCCACCTGCTCATTCAATGCCATCAACACTCACTGTAGTATCCACTCCTCCCTCAGCCCCACAGCTGAGTGACAAGAACACACCAGAGAGAACCTCCTTCAAGAACAGATTGAGATCATTGGAACATACTGATGACTCCAATTCATTTCTGAGTTTTGCCCCCAAAATCCTGCACTGCACTTACTTTTCCAGATAAAAGTACCCTAAGCAGAAATATTTCAATAAGTAAAACAATTACGTTGACCTTCAGGATTCGTTTTTGGGAAACTCATCAAGGAATGAGAAATGGATTTGAATCAAGTCTAGTTAATTGCAATAGAAGGCAAATACCAAACTGTTGGCATTCCTGCCTTCCTAATATCCCTTATGAGAGACAGGGAGGAAAATAAGCCCCTCCAGACCTGTCTTCCTTGTAATGAACCACCTGGTTTAGATCAGCAGAGTAAGGGTGATTATGAAAAACCAGAAAAACGAAACTTGACAAATTAGATCTCATGATTCAGGAGGTAAAAATCACTAAAGAAATCAATAAAACAATGCCTCTACAATGCTACTCCCACTCACAGCATCAGGCTGTCATTTATTTTTTTGGGTAATATTGAAATTGATTGGAGCTGAGTGTAGGATGCACTCAGGAGAATAAAATATTTGTAAACAGAAGGTTTTTATTTCATTATAGAGCTGTTAGACCTGGAACACTGGACAGATTCCAATCCATGTAATTACATTCAGTCTTCCTAAATTCTCTCTGCAGCCTTAATTGGAAATTACGTTTTTCTTCATTTCCTCTCCTGCATTATGGTTCCACCACAGAAGTGTCTGCACTTGAACAAAATTACTTTTTATGGTCAGCATAAAGGGGGTGCAAGGATAGAAAAGAGTTGGTACGAATGTGTTACAGAAGACTTTTCAACAGGTCCTTACAGACTCCTCCTCTCTGATGAAGAAACCCAGGAAGAATTGTGGTTCTCTCACTGTGCCTGAAGGCAGATAAGATACTCCTCAATTTCTAAATCAACCATGGAGTACCTCCAAAAGTCTTACTCCTTCTCCTGTTGAGTGCTAAAGCAACCACAGTAGCCTCCCACTCTACTAAAGGAGAATTCACAGTTACTTCATTCTTCATGATCTCTGTATTATGTGTGATGATTAATTGTATTGAAGTTTAAAATTGCACACAAACCCTGACTAATCCCATTCTTAATAAATAACACACAACTTCCTGAAGATTTATATTTAAGTAAAACTAGCAATAAAATAGCCTTACATTGAATCAGTTAAGTATCTTTCCCTTCTCAGCCCCTTCAATGTGAAGCAGATGTCCAGGCACAGGTTTAATTGCCAGAAGTCACGCAAGGAGACTGCAGAGTGTTCCCACTCACCAGTAATACAGATTTTCAGTAACTTTATTTTTAAAAGAAAATATGGAGAAGTGAGGTGTTCTCCATTTGCTGGTGAGAGGTTGCAGGGACATATTCACATATGCAATCCCTGAGGTGCCAGACTCCCTCTAAGACAAGTTCAGAAGGAAAAATTGCTCGACAAGTTCCTGTAACAACATACATATCTGTACAGCACTCAGTAGTGTCACTTCTAAACAATTCACTCATTTAACACAAAGCTGCCAACAGAAAAGCAACAGATTTTCCACAAATCATGAGGCTGAATGTTTTAACTGTCTTATGCTATTGATGTATTTGTGTATGTGCACATAAAAAATGATATATGAATATATAAAAACTTGTCATTGCTTAATCGTCATATAAACCAGGATATATGTAACTAAAATGTCAAGCAGAAGCATAGGAGTCCCATAATTCATCTGATTTAACCTTCCTGGTACAATGTAATTAAAAAGAAAAATGATTGAAACTTTTCTCACTTAGCATTCAAATATCTGCATAAAACAGTATGATGCATTTTCATCCTTTAATTATGCTACAGAGCTGATGCATGAGCAAGGTCTGGCATTTCATCTTCCAAGGGCACTGAAATGTTACATGGCTCTCACTGAGACTGTACAGACAACATGAGTACAAGGACTTTTCTGCTTACAGACAGAAAGAACTTGAGCTGACTGTAACCTACTGCAAAATCGGCCCCTGGTTACACTAATCACCAGAGGAGAGAAAAAAACAATCTAAGAAAATATAAAAGAAAAATAAGAAAAACCAATATATGACGAAAGAGTAAAACACTTTATACTTCAGCTTCACACTGACTCGTCACCTTTAAAACAAACACAAAAAGCAAAAGGTTCAGCAAGTGCAGAAGTTCAAGAATAACTTGATCACATACAAAACACAGTCTCAACATTTTCTTGAGTGATTCATGACCATATGTATTCCAATATATTCCCAATTCCCTGTAAACATGTCAGAAAAAAAAGGACAAAAAATGAAACTGTAAATATCAACGTATAACTTTGTTGGTTTTTAGCACCACAGGGTGGTAATGCCCCATAAACATGAATGCATTCATCCTCAAAACATTCCCTAAATCTTCTCACACCTCATAATCACATCACTACACTCCTGGGAATTTCACAGTATCATCATCAAAGAGCCAGTGACTCAAAATGCCTGCTATCAGCCATTTCAGCTGCAGGATCAGTAGCACAGTGGATGATCCTTCTTTTTTTGCCAGAATTTATGAGGATGAAGCTGGCCTTAATCAAGATGATTAACCCCTCTTTGAATTGGTGGGGAAAGACAGCAAACATGGCAGGATTTTCCCTTCAGTCTATTTGGCTAGAAATATGACTAGGACACAGGGACCCAAGTAACAAATTCACAGTGAGTTAGTTAATAAAGGGGAGAAAGAAAAGCCTACAGAAATCCAGGATCCAGGGAAGAGAACAGGAGACAGCAGGGTGCAGACAGCAGCTCCTCATCCTAATCTACCAGGACTGATGAGCCAGATGGCAACTGCAAATACAGTATCAAAGAACTTTGAGAATGAAATTCCATGGCAGCTGGGGTCAGGTTTACAGAGAAGCAGCCTGGAGACCAAAGGGACAGTGGAAGGTACTGCAGTCATGAGGAGAACAGTGACCTTTGTTGCAGTGAGCTCTTCAGCACCTCAACCCAGCTCGTTCTATTTTCAGTCTCCTCCAAAAATTTTGACATGTTGGCATTCATTCTGTGGGGGGAGTGGCCTCCTACTTATCCTACTAAATTTAAAAAACTCATAAAGAATAAATAACAGAAAGCACCAGAAAATATATGCTACATTTTAAATTGACAGTGAAGGGTACTAACATCAGACTTAAATTATGCAGCACAGTGAACAAGTCCAGATCAGTGCTGGCCTCAGTAATTGCAGTACTGCAACTGCAGTGCTGCTTTGCACAAAGCCACTGCAAGTGCTTTGAGAGTCCCACAACTGCTGGCAGTTACCTGCTCAGAACAACTAAAATGCACAAAACACAAACCCAGAACATCCAAAGAGGAGAGTACTTACTCCTAGGGCGGAATCCCATGAGAAGAGAGAGCAGTGACAGAGAAGGGGGTTCCTTTGCTTTCAAATACCAATCGGGTGTTACAGCCTTCAGAGGATGCCAGAAGTCAGTGTTTTTATGGAGACCTTCAAGTCTGAATTACATTAAAAGGCTTGTAACCATCATTGACCATAACATCAGTCCTTTTGCTCAAAGCCCCTCACAGCTAGCTGAACAATCAGCCCTCCATAATTTTCATGTTTTCCTACCTAATCTTTAATCTATCAATATCAAAAGTACAGCATAAAAATTAATCCAATCCTACATTTACAATACAGCTTCATCAGAACAAGCAGCTGAAGTTCAAGTAGAAATTACAATTATGTAATCTGTAATTACTCTTTCTGCCCTTAACCAGAAATATTCTGAGACCAAGGTCAGTGTAACTACAGCGACAATTACTAAAACTAGAAGGGGTTATAACATCCAAGAGAGTTAGTTGTGATTGCAGACATCCTGGCCCTCAGCTGTGTCCCTGGGCAGCCCTGCAGCACCAGCTCAGGTACAGCCCACTCTGCACACAGGGTGTGATGGGCTCTCTGTGGGTGTAGGGCTGCTCATGCTGAAGCTGCATCCCCACCCTCCTCTATCTGACAGACTGCAGCAACTTTTTAATCAGTTCCAACCCTACCCACCCCAGAAGAAGCTCAAGACAATGACTAGCCATAATTTAAAAAATCCATATGACACTCCAACAGGAAACATCTCTAAAGCATTTTCCAGTGCTGCCAGTGGCTGGCTAAGGGGTTTTGGATGTGTTACTGCAGGCCCCAGGTATTCCCAGCCTCTGTCATCCATGGCTCCACCACACATGCTGCACTCCAAGAGTTGTGGTCTAGTATGAGCTTCCTCAGACATCACTTTTCACCAGGACCAGCACCAGTGGGTGCTGTCATCACACAACTAAAATCAGGAAGAATACAGCACACTGAAAGTTGTGTGTTTTACCAGGGTTTGAAAGCATCAGTATTCCATTAAGCCATCTGAGAGAGCTGACATTCAATTCACTCTGCATCTGGTTTGGCAACTCTTACAGATGCAAAGATTATTTTAAAGGAATACTTGGAAATAGATGGGTTAATGCACAATATCAATATTTGGAACATTTGAGTCATAGAGCTCTCTTTGATCTTACATTCTGTTTGCTATTGAAAAAGCAACATCTCACCCTGTGCAAGATAAAAAATGAAACAGAATTTGACATCATGTTAGACAGATTCAATTCACTAATATGATTTGGTATCAGAACTGCAAGCCATGATCTACAAAGTTGCAAATGGAGAAGTTCACTTTAAAGTTTCTTCATTTGCAACAGATTTCAAGCTGCCAGGCTCCCAAAGACAGTGTCCTGGTTATTAGAAACTAAACTGGAGATGTGGATCCAGGGTTATTATGTTCTTTGGATGACCCAAACTCACCAAATATTAAACATTACAGAATGTCCACATTTACCATTCACCATTTTCACCATTCTAGAATATGCACGCTTATCTACAATTTAATATAAAATTTGATTCTATTCCAGATGAAGCCTGGACAGTCTTACACAATATTTCAAAATGCCAACAGAGAAGACATTTTGCTTACTATTACTTTGAAAAGCAAGTACCTAATCTGCATTTCTGCCAAATAATTTTAAAACTGGCTGTCTGTGAACAGTAGATAATTCGTAATTAAGTCCCAATACTACCTAAAGCTGAATTCTTCACTGTTTGTGCATTTCTAAATAGGTCTGCAATATGGCCTCAAAAACAAGAAATGTGAACAGAAATCTGGTATCAGCTCCTTAAAAGCAGAACAAACTACTTAATATTCTGGTGCTACTGCAGTTTGATCTAATACTCAATGAATGACATAATATTAATTATGGACATATTTTGCTTCAGTATTTATGCTTCATCCAAAAGTTAATGTTTAAGAAACAAACCCCTCATGCTTAATTCTCTTTCAACTTTTTGCTAATTATCACAGCAGTAGGAATGCACATTTAAACCAATCCAGATGACTCCTACTGTCTGCAGCCTCTCAAACATGTGTTCTGCTTGTAAGCTGTACTTAAAGCAGGCATAAAGGTCATGTTTGTATAAATTCAGGCTCCTAACACCAAATTATAGTATTAATTTTTATTTTGAATGACATTCTCTCTCTCATCTGGATTTAACTTCATTATAAACGAGGAATGCAGCTCCTCCCCACAGAGAACTCATTCTAACATCCTTCCCTGTGGAATTCTCTAAGCAGAGTATCCTGCTCTCTATGGAGTGGATGAGACCACAGACACATCCTCAGGGACAGACCTGATGCTCCCCAGCCAGTGCAGCTCCTCACAGCTGCAATGCAATCCCTTCTCCAGGGAAAGCTCAATACTGAAGGCAGACCCATCAAGCTACTTGGAAATGCAGGAATCTGTCTCCAGTTTCTTTGGGAGGCTGTGACATCACCTTCCCACCTCCAGTGAGTAAAGCACCCTCGATGTATTCCTGGTTTTACATATTGCTCCACCTGTAAACTGCTTACACCTGAGCACAAGGGCTCTGCTGGAGCCATCCATCAAGTGAATGTAGTTATTGATTTAGACCAGAAGGTTATAAATCTGACTGGAAACAGAGGCAAGTATTCATGCAGACACCAGGGACATGGAGATAATTCTTTTCCTAGCAATCTTTAAGCTACTTATACCAAGCCCTCCCTCTCCATTTTAAGAGCCAAAGTAATAGGCCATAATTTTAGAGATGAACAACAAGGGCACACACACTATGGCATAATTCATTCCATATTAACTCATTTCTTTAGGGATAAGAAAGCATCAAAGCAGTGACCTAGCAATATACCAGGAACACGAGCAGCACGACATCATTTTAGCACAACTGTAGTACCTCTTCATTGGTAACTGGCTCATGGCTGAAACATTAATGTTTTTGTTCTCCCACTATTGTAAAATGTAATAAACCAGGATTTTGTTCCTTTTTTCCCTCATAAATATTATCTCTACTTTTGGAATCAAACAATTGATGTAATGATATCTTTCCAGGGACATCATATGAGAAAGTCTGTTTCATTCTCAGCTATATGAAAAGACAAAGATCAAAGGTTTATATTTTTTTTCCCTTTCGTCAAGTTACAACAATTTTCCCTATAATTTTGAACAGTACATTAACCTTTTTATGTTAAACTGCTTTCGGATAGCTGGCAGAGAGCTGTCCAAATAATGCACTTGGTTACGGACGTAGAATGGTTGACTGCAATGACTACATCTAACACAGGGAAAATCAGTTCCAGAAGTGGCTGTGCTGCCTCTGCATCCTTTCCAAAGAAATGTCAGAAAGAATTCATGGCTAATGTTTGCAAGAAACTTCCCAGCTAAGCTGGGCTATCTCAGAGCTCGACAGAGTTTGTGAAGTCTTTTCCCAAAGTTCAGCAAGTAAGAGTTAAACAGAAACCCCACACTACTTTTTCCAGAGAGCACCTGGCTGTGAAGACAGAGGGGAGGATTAAAACAGAGCAAACCCCTTCTAAGCAATTAAGCACAAAGAAACCCCATGACACAGTCAGCCCTGCTGAATGGCAGCTTTGCAATTACCACCAAAGCGTTTTGCAACTATTCCTGTTGAAGTCTATGTACTAAATCTTTAGCTGATATTGATCCATGAGTGTAATTTACAAATTTCTCCTGAAAATATAGGAGAATTCCATCAAGAAACATACTCTGGGGCTTTAATTTCACACTTTGACAGCAAAGAACAAATTCGTACATCCACACGTATGTGTGAGTATACGTATTTATGCATGTATATATATACTACATAAACACACACATATAAAATAATGTATACACAAACATACACTGCACATTAATGGTCCTTTTCTCTCTGTCTGTGTCTAAATATATTTCTCTTCAAGAGAAAGCCAAGCCTCCTACTGTAAGTGTTCATTTTATGAAAGAAACTCCAGACTTGCAGAGGTATATTAATATTGATAAGCCCCTCAAGCTGCTGTTCTTTGTAAGCAACCAGCACAAACAGGCACACACAGAGCATCTCATCATTATTCTACAGATGTGCATTAGGGGAACATAAGAAAAGTCAAAAGCAGTATTTTCTTCTCCTACCACATAAATTATCAGCGTATCCCAATATTCTGGAAATTTATGCTAACCCCAGGATGCACCAAATAATCTTCATGTGCCCTAGTTAATAATTTGAAACTCCTGAACACATCAGCATCATGAATAGCAGCATTATTAATAACTATGCTGGGAGAAAAAATGATTACCATGTATTTATTTTAATTCAATCCTTTTTTTTATATCCAAATCTTTCCATTTGAGCACAAGGAGGCCACTTTCTCTGTGGTAGGTAGTAGAACTGACCTGGGCAAAGATCAGTGTCTCTCCTAATGTACACACAGGAAAAACCTCATATATTTTTGCCCTATTCTTCCTAATAGAACATTCCTAGCAATGTACCACATGCACACAGAATCAGGCAGATTTCCTTTTGGAGTTCCATCTGCTCAGTGTTGCCTTGCTCATCTCTTGTGTTTGGTTTGGAAACAAACTGAACTTTGGCCTGCCTGGCTTGAAAAAACCAATGGAAGCTACTGGGTTTTGGTCAGCACAGAGACAAGATCCCCAAAAAGGACACAGCATTCAGTGGCTGTAAAAATGCCTGCTGCTGAAGCAAGATCCACATCTCCATGTATTTTGTTGTCACAATAGCCAACATCTAGAGATGATGCTGCAGGTGGTATGGCTTGGCTCCACTCCCCTAGTTCTGTCACAGCAATTCCACTGTAGTTTAAAATTAAAAATCAAGCATGGAATTTATGGAAACCAAGATTTTAGCCCCAACAGTCTCCCATCAGTAGAACACATGAACTGTGACACAAGATCTTTCTTAACTGTCTTGGTGAGGTGTTGGGAGCTGTGCTGATGGCTCAGGATTACAGAGCATAAAGGCTCCCTTTGGAGGGCAGGGCTGCAGGCACTGAGGTTTGAAAAGGGGAACACCAGATGCAACTGCTACATCACAAACAGCCTGGTATCAAACAGCAGCTCCCAGTCCAGGGCCACCCTCATTCAACTGGGTCACCCTACTCACTCCATCTGGATCCTTCCAGAAAGTCTCACTGCTTTCTTTCCTTCTTAGCCCAAGCAGAGGCAGGAAGAAAAGCTCTGGAGACAATTCCCTTCAGCCTACATGATTTGGCAAGGCTTTCACTTGTGGTACCATTCACTTTTTCTAGGGAGTCTCACAAAGTAAAATCACCTTCAAACACTCCATGGATATTTGCTTGCTGTAAAAGCTCCCAGTCACCCACAATTATTCCTATTCTCTGCTGTTACACAGGATGCATAATCATAAAGAACATACCCCAATGTATGCTCCATTTCATCCTCTGCAGAACATGGTTATAAAGGTTACATAAACATGGTTATGTGTGGTTAAATATGGTTATATAAATAGGTTATAATTATCCATTATAAATCCACAGACGGTACTGCACAGTGGAAAAACATATTAGTCTATCACAGGGGATGCATACTTATTTTACACTGGAGTAATTACTACCATTTAAGCCATGAATAACATAAGCAGAAGTTGTTCAGTGAAAGCTGGAAACTGGTTTCACAGCTCAGTGGGAAACAGAATACCATTTGAGGCAAACAAAAGAGGATCATTGTGTCTTGCAGGCAATTAAAAAAAAAAAAAATTAGGGAAAAATGACACTGATAATAAAATCTATGTAATTGCCATAGTCTGATGCAGCCAGAAGTGACACCATGCCCAAGCAGCTAAAAAAACCCACAAAAGTAGTAGAAGTTTTTTATTACCTATTCCATCTGCATCATCACTCAAAGCCTCATTTATTGGGAGTTAGGAACAAAGTAAGTCAAAGAAAGCAATAAGCTATGAGATATTTATTAAGGCTACATCATAAAAGTGACACAAGCTATAAACTAAGGCAAGCTTTAATTTTCTTTTCAAACCATATTAATAATTGGTTCAAGCTATTTCTTTTTTTGGAATGAACAGTCTATAAAGGAAATTTCAGACATTGGCAAAGTGAGACTGGGAAACAGAGAGTCTTGTTTGTTTACCAAGACAAAATACAAATCACCTTCAATTACTATCAAAATGGAATTAGCAATAAAAAATGCATAGTTGCAAGAGCATGGTCACGTTAATTATTAATCCAATAAACAGTAACTGATCACTGCTTTGGCAAGCTGGTGCATTGCTAAAGCTCCCTCAGACCCACTTTTAGCTGGAGCAGGTCAGGGCCCATTTGGGCAGCTGAGCTGACAAATCTGACAAGTGCCAAATACCTGGGAGAGAGAGAAGTGGGGACAAACACTGCAGTCAGAAGTGAATGAAATGAAACAGAGAAAATAGAACATTTTTACCATTTTAAGATAAAATTTTACCATGACATAAAAGGACACTGGTTCTCAGTGGTCCTTACTGCTGCACTGACACCCATAAATGGAGTGGTCACTCTACAGAAAACTTTAACTGTTTGTGATCTGGGAATCAGGGGGAGCCAGAGCTCTCTGCCAGGATGGCCAGAGTCTGTCTGGGAGCCTCTGTGGCCAGGCTCCTTGCAGCATCATTCACATCTGCATTGTGACTACCCAGACAATTCTTCTGCTCAAATGTCACCATCCAGCTGGCCCAGGACCCCACATAACCACTCCATCACAGGCATAACCCATCACCTTCATCTTAACTATGTCTGACCATTTCCACACCTCCAGGAACAGTTTCTATAGACTATACAGAAATATCTTCCCTATGTTCAATTTACCCCCTTCTGCAGCAGGAACACTCCAAGACACTCCAGCAGGGCAATAATTTACAAGTTGGACTAGACACAGCAGGAGCTGGCAGGGGAACCTTGATTACCACCAAAATTCCCACCTCAGATGCTGAAGGCATCAGTCAAACAGCTCCCTGTGAGGGTGACGGGGAGAGCTGTCCCTCCCCCAGGTGTAAACTACCCCACTCTGTTCTCTCTGCAGCTGCTGCATCCCCTGGGTGAGCACGGGGTGACTCCTGTGCACCCAGCCCAGGCACGGGCCTGTCGGCAGCTGCAGCACTGTTACAACTATGGATTAACCTGATTTGTCCCAGCTCAAACCCACAGCCCTGGCCACACTCGCTGCCTCCAGCCCCTGCTGAGCCCAGTCAGAGCCCTGGTGACATGGGATTGTCTGAAAGGCTCAGAGAGAGCCCATTCAATACATTCCAGTTTGAAAAACAACTCCTGGGAGAAGTAACCAATCTCTTAAGCTAAATGATAACATGATGAGATCCACATGCTTAATACCAAAGAGCTGCATTCTTTACTAGAAACCAGAATAAATCACTTTAGAGAAGTAATTGGTGGTCCATCAGCCATAGAATAAATACAAGTGGCTAATGCAAAGATTATTTTGCTTGTACTCAGATCAAATTTGCATTTTAAAATTCAGAGTTGAACAGAGAGAAGTTAACAACAGTGGTGATGAAATGAGGTGATCTTTCACAAAATAATGTCTTCCTCTCTTACTGCCAAATAGAATAATATAGAAAAAGAAATGCTCTCAAGAAAAAAAGACTGAGCTTCTCAAAAGATCAAGAGTCCATATATAAAATCCAAAGAGCACAAACTGGTTCTTTCCAGAACTTTATTTAAAAAAAAGGAAAAAAAAAGAAAAAAAAGGAAAAAAGGCATTGAATGGCATAGCTATACACTTCAACATGCCTCTCAAACTCACTGGACCATTGAAGATAAAATCATGTCACAAAATTGATTTTTTTAGCTCTCCGGTAAAGCAAACATGTAGTTGGGATACATTTCAATTCCTGAGAAAAAAGAACTTCAGCTATTTCTGTATCTACCTGCTCCTAAAGGGTTACAGGCTACCAACATGATATTTAATAGAAATGTTTGTAACCACCCTCAAACAGATTCAAAACACTGAAAATGTTTCTCATGACTCTCAGATGTTGTTAGAAGGCAAAAATGCAGCTGACTGCAAATGAAGGGCCTGATATTGATCTCCTTTATCTATCAGAACTATGAACCCCTTGACAGGAAAAGAATTAGTATGATTTATTTCAATGTACAGAATAAAAACCATGGCCCCTAGAAGTTACTGACTGTTCACAGAGCACAAAGAGCACCCAGAGTAGATGGATGCAAAGAACATTACCCTCAAGGAGTCCTGATAACATTTAGATACAGACTAAGCCTTAAATTTGCATTTTTTGGTGTGTATTGGATGATATTGCCAGCAGAATATAGCCTAATTGCATTATACTGCATTTTAATTAAAGATATACAAATGCAAATTTTAAATGAAATTAATAATTATATAACAATTACTATTCAGCAGGAAAAATTACTATTCTATTTTGTTATCTGAAAAGTATTAAAAATGAAAAGCTATGAAGCCTTGCAGGGTAGAAATATCACAATTACATTTTTAACTAATTCAGAGTTTTGATTCCTTAGCTCACTCCAAGAAATTCAAACACTGTTTTATAGCTTAATAAACTCTGTATTTTTCTAATTTGGAGGGTTTAATACCAATTTATTATTCAGTTCCCAAGTTCCTTTGCAACATATTCACCTGAATGAAGGATCTCCAGAGCACAGGACCATCATGGAAATACTTCCATGGCATCATCAGCAAAGGACAGCCATCAGTGACCAAAGGCCACGTGCCAGACTCCAGTGTGTGCAGTTCTCTGCAATTTTATCACTAAGAAAAAGTGGAATTCAGATCAGATCTATATTAAAAAGGATATTTCTTGAAAAAAAGAAAACAGAAAATGACTCTTTTTAGGTACAAGAAGCATGAAATCTGTAATAACTCTGTAAATAGATCCCTTTCTGAGTGAGAAAGCACATAATGTGCATGTTTGAGTGTTTTCAAGAGGATGTAGCACACTAAATTAAATAGGAAGATGCCATGTAATCAGTAAATGAACATGTAAAACTAATTATTACAGAGGATATACAGAAAGAGGATAATTAGCAATGTCAGTGATTCTCAGCACAGCTAAAACACTTGTTCATTCAAAAATTTTAAATGGTAAGCTCAATAATGAATATCTAAAACAAAATCACTTCCTTATTTACACTGTCCATGGATCCCAGTGAGGAGATGATGTGTGGGAAGGCACAAGGTGGCTATTAATGCACATCCTGACAGCAAGGGAATTCCTGAGCATGAAATAGATGGCTCTCCTCTGCACCTCTGGACTTTCTCAGTGTTAGTGAACAGTTAATGAATTTTTTTCATACTTCAGAAAGAAAATACATGACAAAATACAACAGAGAAAAAATCAGCATGCAGTTTTGAGCTCTCTAATCTGTCCTATCATTCCCTTAAACGACAGGAGCACACCTTTGGTGCATGTTCCAGTCAGAAGAGAGTGAAGCACACACAGTGGCCCATCAGTGACACATCCTGCTTCTGTTGTGGTACTTACAGCCACATGTGCCAGATTTCAAACTGCTGAATTATTCTCTGCATGTAACATCCAGTTTTGAAGATATTGGTATTTTAGTCAATGCCTCTTTAAATTTCAATGGTTTTGAAGTTAAAAAATGGTTTTCTCAAAAACACCACATCACACCTACACTAAAAACGTTTGTTGTTGTTTTTAAATCTGTGTAACGTTAGAATAACCATATTCTTCTGAAATAGCTGTTGGCTTAAGGAGTATTCAAACAGCTTTTTCTGCATTTTAATTACATTAACATTTTCAAAGAAAACTTAATTGTACAGACTGGATGTTTTTCAGTGTTAAAAGGAATCAATTCTCTGTTTTAATGCAAATGACTGGCATGCCTGTTTATCATTTGCACAGCTATAAGCTAACCAACATTATACACACAGTGTGATATTTTTTAGACACGGACAGTAATTGTACCCAGGAAAGCAAAAGCTTCAAATTGCAATCAACTCAAGGCAATAAAACCTATAATCACAGATTCTAGGAAAAACAGCTCAGTGTGTTTTATTACAGAAAGGATATACCAAGTCCTCAGAACTCTAGTTCCTTTTTTTAAATAAGGAAACATAACAGAGTCCTGGTGGGCTGAGTAGTGCAAGCCACTGAACATTTAAAGGAAACCAGACCAAATGTAAACAAACAAACAGACGCTCTCAGCATAGCTTGGCAAGACTGCCCAGCCTGCATGAACTAGAAAGCCACTGTTGAAATACAATTAATTTTTTCCACTACAACTAAGACATGAGGAAATTTCTTTACACCAAAAAATTAATGAAAACATCAACATAATTGACATAATTTCCTTTTGAAGGGAGACCTTTGATTGACTTAAACAACAAATCACATTTTTTGTGAGGAAACCCATGTAAAGATCTGGAAAAGACTTCAAATCTGATTTACAAAATCTTTTGAACAATCACGTTAATGTCTCACTTCACCCTCTCAGCAATATTAACAATGCCATGAATTGAAAGAACCAACTTTAAGTTTATATTGCATTCCGAGGTGAATGGCACTTAGACTTTGTGCAGACATTTGGCAGTTTTAGGCAAGCCCCGTATCTGTGTTAGTGAGATCACAAAGGAGGCAGCACTGTTAGAAGCTGTGCCCACACAGTCTGCTGTGAGCACGGTGGGAGTGACCTCGGGAATCCTCAGCACTCACCACAACAGCAGAGACAGCCCCTGCTGCAAAACTGCACTGGAGCTAACAACAACTTGGTACAAAAGACTGTTTTTACAGAAGGAAAGGATCTGGGGCTCGAGGCTCGGGGTTACCTCTGCAGGGAAAGCCTGGGTGTGAGTAGAGATGTGCTGCACAGGGACAGAGGAGCTTCACTTACGCTTTTACTTCGCTGATAGCAGCTGGAATTTGCAACTGTTCTTAACTGGGGGAAAGAATATGGGCACGAGAGGTGATCTCTTATCAGAAGCCAATTCTGATCTTGTAATCAGCTTACATAATACTGCAGCAAAAGCCTGGGAAGCCCTGGAGAAAGACTGATTAATGACACCATGAGAATCCTAAAAGAACAAATACTGACATGATCCATACTGAAAGACATACTGATTGCACAGAATGCAAATCAATAAATAGGAGCCAGAGGTGAAGGCAATAAAATTAGATTCTAACACTCTGGAGTAGAATTGTATGAAATCAGAAGCTGGAGGTTTGCTGTAATTGATTCTCAAGTGGACACAATTGCTAGGGAGGTGTCCTTACTTTCCAAAGAGTAACTTGAAGGCTGTGTAAACCCTCTCCTGTAGCATCACAGTCCATGTACTGCTACTCTTATTATTAGCAGCTCTGTGAACAGTAGTAAAGATTTTTCTGTATAAAGACCACTTAACTTGAGACTGTAGCACACTAAAAAGGCTCAGCTCAAACTGATAAGTACAATGTCAAGAATCAGGGAGCTGAAACTTAGGTTCTCTTGACATATCAGTTACTCTGATTTCACTTTTAGAACTTTTATCAGACACTAATATCCAATAAGCTCTCTTTGCTAGAATAAGGCCATGGGTTCTTTATCAAATACCATAACGAGGGCATTAATAAATACTATTTGTTTGAAAGAATTTTACAAGGCAGTGCATAATCCAAACAGCACACTGACAGAGAGAGGGTAGAGAACATTAAAGGATCTGAATAGCAAAGCCCACATAAATTTGTACAGTAATAAAAAAAAAAGGTGAAACAGCAACTCTGTGACACAGAGATGAAAAGAAATCTTTTAATCTCAAACACCTCTCTGAAAAATGCAAAACATTCTGCCATTTCTCAGAACAGATAGAAGTTTTATCAGTTTCTAGAGCAATTTATGAATCATGGCATAAATTGCATGTGAAGTGCAAGATGGTTACAAGACTTACAGGAGTAAAATGCTAATAGAAAATATAACTCACTTGTTTCACTAACCATGCAGGTATATGCCAAATTACCATATTTACTAGATCTCCTAGCAAAAGAACATAGAATTCTGATTGATGTGCTCTGTTTGTGGAGATTTATTAAGAGAATTCTGAGTGGTTTGACAGGGTATATGAATTAGTTTGCAGTTTATGCTTCCTTCACCTTCTCGTGGCTTTTTTGTTGCCCAGATGAATTTTGTTTCATTTGTGGACCCATCTCATGCATGGTTTACACTGAACTGAGACACCAGAAATTCTTTACTGACTTTATGGTGCCACTTCAATAACTGCCACATTCCATTGATGACCTCACAGCTCACATTCATTCTGCCTTAATACAGAGTATATTTCACCAATAGATAAAACAAACATGCTTTCTTTAGATCATTTGATGAAAGGATACTTTTGGAAAATAAAGCATGTCTCTTTCAAAGGACTGTTACCTCTTCTTAGTTATATTTGTTCCCTTTTATTAACTTCCAGATTAACTGTTGAAAGAAAATAGTCTGTTCCAATGACAAGCTTTTGGACAGCAATAACTGAAGGTGGAACTCCAGCTCAGTCAAAGACAGGGAAAGACATTATGACAAGTGTATATGGTGAGACAGCACCATAAATCCAGCTGATCACAGAACTGATGCCTTTTCCACTGCACAGCATTAGGAGGGAGAGCCTCATGCTGTCTGTAAGCCTCTGAACCTGAGCCCAAACACTTAAGCAAAATCTGGACAAGGTATTATGCCTTATCACAACTGAATGCAAGTTCCTTTGTGCTTATACAAATTTAAATACTCACTTTTAAAAAGGAGCAGTAATCTATATCCTCAGAGCTGTTAATGTTCAGACAGTCAACAGAGCAATTTCTGTCAAATGCATTTATGGCAAGAGTCATCCTTTTGTTTTTGAATTCAAAGACAGGGGTAGAACAATAATCTTACTTTGCACATTAAAATCTTTGCATTATCAGGTAAAGTAATGACTGGAAAATTAAAAGTCACAATAAGGCTGACAAGAAAAAAATGTGGCTTTCAACATTAGAGAAGTAGTTGTCTATTTTTAAAGAGGAGCTATATCAGACAGACATCTGGCAATCCTTGAGTCCAGTGTGCTCATGCTTGTGCCAATAAAGAGATCCAAGGGTAGGAGACACAGCCCAGCCCCGTGTGCTCAGAGCCATCAGGAAGGTCTGGAGAGATTTATTAAACAATGTAAGGACAGGACTGCCCTGGGTGATGAATTGGAGAGAACAAGAGAAGATAATGAGCTGCTTTTGCTTGTTTCAGCAAAATCATATTGATGTGTCCAAGCAAAATCAATGAAAGAGTGACTGGGTGTTCTTGTCAGCAAAAGACAAATACCTACGTACCTGTTGGGTTAAAATGATTTCAATTAAATAATAAATAAAACCCACTTAATTTGATATACTTCCTTTTATCCTTCATCAGTGCTAATCAACAGTGACTTTCAGAAAAACTACTGTCTTCTCTCCACTGCTGCCACACTACAACATAACCTATGTAACACTTATCTACACACATTAATTTGTTTTCTCTAAGCTTAAGGATTCACTATAGAACTCACTGGTGAAAACAGATTATTTAGTGCAAGAGAAGTGTAATTCTATAAATTCATAGTTCTAGGAAATTTTAATTTTCAAGAAAAACTACCTAAAAGATTAACCATCATTGATTTCAATACTTCTCCAAAATACATTTCAGAAAATGTACTTTAAAACATTATTAACAGCTTAGAAAAGGGTACTTGAATGAATATCAAAGGGAAAGATTAGAATATTTTTAACTGTTTTCTTTACAGCACAAGGAAAGTTCATAAAAAAGAGATCAGATACCATATTTGTACCACACAGTTATGATTGAGAACATTGTTCCACTCACAAGGTTTCTGCATCTCAAGGAAAATAGGATTGTTAACCACAAAAATGTTGATTCTATAAGAAATACCTCACCAAAATGTGCAGACAGTTGTTTTGATTCTAATAATTCACATGGCTGCTAACTCCTGCCCCTTTTTCTCATCTGAGGGTATCAGTCACTGGCATGAAACAGACTCAGCAGTGCTGCCTTCCTTGTCTTGAGAGAAGCCTGCTCTTGGTGAGTCGTGCTGTAAGCTGCAGAGGTGAGGGATGGGGCTCACACTGGACAGGAAGGGTTCAGCACTCAGTGTGAGACAAGGCACTCAGAGACCCAACAGCCCATAAAAGACTGGAGACAACTGAACAAATGCCCTGCTGCTCTGGATCCAGAGGAGAGATTCCTTTAGGCTGAGGAATTCCACTCCTCCTGTCTCGGGGGAGGTGTGCCCACTGTGAGAAATCATTTCAGGGCTGACTAATGGACTGAATCAGGGAAATCTCCTGTGCTAACTCTCCCACAGTAACACAATACTGTTATCCTTAACCAATAGGTACTCACAGCTGTGACTGATTTCTTTTTCTTTTTTAAATTAAATCCTAGTCTTTGCACTGTAGTTAACCAGGTGTGTTACTAAGAAAGATGTCTCTGAAGGGGAAGCTGTATCACTCCAGTGCTGATGCAAAGTTCAAGAGGCAGCAAAACAAACAAAAAAGGAAAAAACCCAAGCCTGTGGAAAAGCTGAAGTCACTTATTTTTAAGAGTCCAACTTCTATTCATTAAGGTGGGATCCTGCAATTCTTACAGGTGCAATATTTCCATTGGACTCTTCCTAATGATTCCTAATCAATCTGAATTTTGCTGGTGGAAAGCTGAGAAAACAGACTGAGCACAAGAATAACTGCTCGCTCTTCAATCAAAATGTACGTACCAATTTCATAAGAATTTCTTTCCCATTCAGAATTCCACCAGACCCTTCAAACTTTGTTCTGAATGAGTCATTGCTCATTCTATTACACAGAGGTGCCCTGAAGCCTCTTCATGCCTTCCAGACTGCATAGGCATCTTCTGCTGCTCTTAGCAAATGCTCTGTGCCTGCATTTCTGTTCTTTTGAAAACCTCCAGCTCTGTCTTTGAGTGACTGGTAGCTGGTTCTTTTCACAGCTCCATAATCCAGTGTAGCAGAAACTTTGCTGCTCTTGCATTTCTTTACTTCCCCTGGCAAGTCTGCAGATCAGGACAAAGTGCAGGGATCCCATTCATTCCTCAGCTATGCATGAGTGCTAACTTGACAAACACTGGCACAGACACATCTGGGAATGATGGAGGAAGACAGGTGGCATTTAATCCCTCATTCATATCCTTCTTCAATGAGGTGACACATAAAACTCCCTAATTAGGCACAAGTGTTCCAATTCATTCAGCCAAACTTTTGCTCTAAGCCATGAAAGGGCAAAACTACATTTTGACTGATGGATTTAAACATCCTAAAGCCAGTTAGGGTTGAACAGTGCATGCAGATTGCATGCCCATGGAATAGGAAACTAATTCCTGGCAGGACACTGTGCTGGGTGTGTGGAACACAAGTGCCAGCTCTGTGCCAGTTTTACCACAGGGGTGTTCAGTGTCATGGAATGCTGCAGACCACCCTGCTGAAGTTCCTTCCCTCCCAGCCACAAGGAGTGCACAGCAGTTGGGACTCAGCAGGGCACAGCAGCACAGAACACACTGAGTCCTTCTATTTCTGTTTGATCACCCAATGATCATATTATATAACACGAGATTATATCAACAATAGACTTGATAGATGTAAAATGCTGCTCTAATTACTGATGCTTTAAAACATTTCAGATGATTGTTTCATACTTAAATTTCAAAACAGTGAAAGTAAAGCCAGATAAGAGGAAAGACTTTTTCCTTCCATCATCTTTTATAAAGAAGAGTCAAATCTTAGATTGAATTTGAAGGTTCTTGTCTTTTCGAAGCATATAAATCCTATTAAATTTTGCTAGTGCTACTTTGTAGGACATAAGGACTGTAAGACAGCAATTTATAGCTGCATCTTAGAAACCTCTGCTTCACAACAGAAACCTATTTTGGTACGAAACTGCCAAGTAATTTATTAATGACACATACTAAAATTACACGTTTGAATTCTAAATCCTTCCGTACCCAAAACATCTTCAGAAATGGCAGTTATGGGACTCTGCTGCTTGAGGTACAACAGCCTATTTCTTCTGCAGAGTTTTGAGTCTGAAAAGACTTTTCCACAAGAAGAGAGTAACAATATAAAAGGTATCACTATGGAAGAGACTTGCTGCCCATAGATTTCTTCTCCCTCCTTCTCCTCCCCCAGCCTTAGTATGACTCTTTAGGCAGGAAATTTTTACCTCATGATGGCAACTCAGCTAAAATAATTTCCCATGGAGAGCTGCATTATTTTAACCTAAAACACTGAGTAAGGAAGCATCTTTTCTTTGCTTACTTGAAGGTGCAGTAAATCCATTGGAAGACCCGTGCTGAGTGCTCCTTTCTGGGCAGGGTTTTGTGTGCTCTGGAACAATCTCCTGGTGCACTCCTGGCTTTTGAATATCAGTGCTGAGTACCCAGCAATGGAGGGAACATTCCCATGGGAGCAGCACAGATGTGCACGGGGGAAGAACATATCAAAAGGAGCACCCTTAATGAGGATGTTGAAGGCTTGTGATTTGGCTGTATGAAGCCAAGTCCATTTTAGTTTAGGAATAACATGACTGCTGCACATCAGAAAAACGAACATGTCAGGCCACAACATTCCATGAGAAGAATTTCTTACAAATGATGAAATGCATCTTGAATCTCAAGAATAGGAACATCACTCTTACAATTTTATTCTACTTACTACTTAGGTTGCAAACCACATAAATCCAACCAGCAGAAATCCTGTTCAGACACATTATTTGTGAATTACACTGAGCCAAATCACCAACTCTGCATTTCCCTTAAGCATTAAAGGTTTTGTAAGCTGACATGTTTCTATATATTGCTATTAGTACGGGTTTGGAAAGGCAAGTTGACATCTTGAGATTAAAATCAGAAGATGCAACTGCACTGATAGAAAACATTCCAGGCAGCATCAGAATCGAATAATGAAAAGGATTTGTAAATAAATCATCTCAAAGAGCAAGATGTCACCTGAACCAAGACATCTAAAATACCGAGGGATTTTTTTCTCTGTCAGCTCCTTACATCATGGGTGAATATGTAATTTCACATCAGAGGTAAGCAAAATATCTTAGTGGAGTTCTCTCCTAAACAGTGACACCAAGGTCAATCTTGTGTGTTCATCAAGTTAGACTTCTTAGGGAAAATAACAAATTAATACCTTAAGCTCATTAGGTGCACAGGGTGCCTGTATTTCTGACCAATGAGACATAAAATCCTCACACAAGGCAGAAATCAATGAGAGCTTAGTAGAGATGTACACACATACAGATCCCATAAGGACACTTGGCCTGCGTTTGGATGATTCTTTTAAGGTTTTGCTAAGGCTATTATGTAATATTCTAAGGAGCTTCTGCTGGTCCAGTGATTAAACTCATGCATCTATTAAACAGCCACTGAACATGTCATAACCTTAAGTATGTTTAGTGTCACGCTGTGTTTTATTCCTCCCCTTTCACACATGGAAAGCTGCAGTACACAGTAATAACTCTGCAGTGGAGATTTGGTCACCAGCCTAAAAAAATTAATGTTAAGTCTTGCCATATATTTTCTCTCAAGATACTTTGGATATTTAAAATATGCAGGAAACTTGAATCAATTTAAACATGGGCAAACCAAAACACACAGTTTTTGCAGTCTGAATACCAGATGTATTCAGACACACTTTTGTTGCATTTGAGTCATATATACTTATCAGTGATGAAGCACTGAATCCCAAAGTAGGCTCTAACTACTGAGATAGGATTTTATTTAATTGTATCAAAACCAAATTCATTTATTTCTCTTTATTTCTCTTCATACACACATGCACTTGAAAGAAGCATATGTGAATACACAAATTCTGGAAATGTTTTGATGGTAGCCATGTAAATGTTCAATGAAATTTCTGTCCTTCCTTTTGTCAATCCTCACCCCACTGCCCCAAGTGAGCACCAGGCCAAATGCATTTCTGATTTGGTTAATAAAGGAAGTTAAACCCTGCAGAAGGACAACCTAAAATTCTCTTGGCCAGGCTTTCTGCAGGAGACACCTCTAATAAGGGCAAGCAGTCTCCTGGAGTGCAGCAGTCCTACAGGAAAGGTGAGAGTGCCCCTGGCCATGACATTTGGCATTAGCTGCTGCAGGGGATGTGATGTGGGCACAATTCATCAGCTCCTCAGCTCTACTTCAACTGTGAAAATGGCAAAGACAATCAGTAACACCAGAACAGACTGTTTTAGCAAAACTACACTGCTAAACTAGGAATGGCAGATTAGTCAGATTGTACTCAGCCTGGTGAGGCATGTGTTACAGAACTGTACAGAAAGCTTTTACACAACTCTCTCATAACTGCTTTACTCTTAAATGCAACAAGCTACAATTTTAAGAGAACTGCTTGTTTATTCTTGGCACAGCAACACTGCAACCTGTCTTTGCTGAAGACAGACTGCCAGTAATTATTGTACAAAACTTCCACACATGCCATCTGTCAATAACTCTCCAGAGACTCTCATTTATTTCCAAGATTGCCAGCTATATC
Source organism: Argya squamiceps (assembly GCA_037834095.1). Lineage (NCBI taxonomy): Eukaryota > Metazoa > Chordata > Aves > Passeriformes > Leiothrichidae > Argya > Argya squamiceps. The sequence continues at coordinate 14,727,995 of JBBMKD010000022.1, forward strand.
TGAGTCATTAATTAAAATGAGATATTAAAGAGAATCACTGAAGGAACACTTGCCTTTAATACTGCCTGCCTGGGAACAGATGAACTTCAATATTTCCAAGTTTTATTACATTTTCCCATAGGAAAACTCCAGGTAGAGTCTTAAGACCTAACTATGAGAACATGTAAGGTCTAACTTCTTATTTATTTTACATATCTAAGTAAAAACCTTCCAAAGGATGAATGACAGAAGTTGTATGGGCAGTACTTCAACAGCCTCTGAGTGAAACAAGGTAACAATGGGCACATGTAATTAAACAAGCTGACTCTGGAGGCTACAAATGGACTGAGTGCCAGACTGATCTGCTTGTGCCAAGTGTCAGGTACTGCTGCCTTCACTGCTGCAGCATTTGTCTCCACTTGCATCACTGAGAATCTGTGCAAAGGAGCCCCAAACTCACCACAGCAGCCTCTGCAGGGACAGCAAGGCAGACATGCATTGCACTGCAGAAACCACAGAGCTTTACAAGTTGTATAACCAGCCATGAAGGCAAAGATAAGCTGAAATCTCAGCCTCTTCTCTGCAAATACACATTTTCAGCAGCTTCACACTGGAGCACAAAAATCAAGACCTCAGAGTCACAGAGCACCTCACCTGCAGAGCCACCAGAAGAAGCCAGGGCTGGTACAGTCCCTGCCCAGTGCAGTGCCACAGGGCCATGTCCCTCATGAAGGACACTAGGCTCATCATCATCAGAAAGCTGGAACACAACAGCTACAGTACAGCACAAACTTTACAGCTGTGCTGGAGGGAGGGATCACACTCTTAGTACACGTTATTCTGAGATGTAAACATATTTTATCAACACCTTTCCATATACATTTTCCTCCAGATGTTTAATCAACTTCAGTTTGTGAGTGGTAACAAGCATTTTTAACAATTTCCTGAATTTAGATATTTTATATTTAATACCTTAAGACTCACCAACTGCTAGGTTAACACCTGAAAATACCCAATTATTTCTCACTGATGAAAACAGCGGACAGACCCAGGAAGGGACACAGACAGCAAATTATATCACTAATAACTGACATTATTACATTTTTGTTGGCCTGCAATTTCAATGTTAATTTAAAGGACTGAGGGATCTTACCAGAACACATCAAAAGACAAAAAGTCATTATCTTATGGAAGAAGAGTACCTAATTCAAGATAATCATACTGTAGCAACCCTTTGGCAGTTTTTATTCTCTGGGAAAATTGCCTTCCTTTCATGATGCTGTAGGACCCCACCTGCTAATATTGTCCATTTGCATTTTAATTTTTTCAGGAATGCCTTCCCCAAACCAAACACCAGAGTTCCTCTTCTTACCACAGGAATTAAAGGCCTTAATGTCAGAAGATACAAGTGATGCTGATGTCTTGTTTATGTAAACTACAGTGAATTCAGCAGAAGTGTTGAGCAGCACTGCACTGGGATATGGAGGAATGACACAGGCAGAACAGATTCTTGGGTATATTTTTACTGCATGGTGCAATATTGGAGCAAGAAGTTCATGGTTTACATGTGTGTAGGGTAAATTCTGCCCATCAGTTTCCTCTCTTGCTGAAAACGAGGACACATAGTACACTTCCCTAGAGATTAAGCTGTAAGGATTAGGACTGATTATCTATCCTACTGCATATTTCCTATGTCTAACTGTTTTGTTCTCTGGAACTATTCTAAACTCATGCTGAATTTAGAAACACACACAATTCCCTGTTCCCTGCTGACTGGCACAGGCCCCCAGAGCCTCTTTTTCTGGCCTCTCCAAGACTTGCTGCCATGCCTTTGTTAAACAGCAGCAGCAGCCCGGACTTTGCACGTAACACTTGCATAAACCAGAGGATAATTTCATGCTTCCTTATGATTCATATTTAACATACAACTGATATTCATCCTGGCAGCTTTATGATGCTGCTGTGGCAGGCTTTATACCCAGCTTTTATCAAATATTCTCATCTAATTGTAAATGGCTGCATGAGTCATGTAGCTGGCTATAGATGCTGTCATGAGTCCCAGGCTCTGCCAAGTCCCTCCGTGCTGGTCACATTTACAGCCACAGAGGCACCTGTGGGCCTTGTGCAGCTCAGCTGCAGCTTCTCAATTCTCTGCTCATTTCAGGTGGATGTTCTCTACCACTGAGTTCTTTTCTCAGACTCCACCAGTGTGGGTTTCTCCTGTGGCCAGCACTGCACCATGCTATTTGTTGTATATTCTGAACAATGAGCTTTTCAGTTACAAACACATTAGGAAATTGCTACTGGCACACAAGGTGGTGTTAAGTTACAGCAGGTTGGTGTGTCTGCCTCCATCGTGAGGTCTGAGCTGATATTATTGCCCCTAATAAAAGCAGCTCTGAAGAAACACATCTTCCAATCTTCTCCTCTCCCTCCTTTTTTAAACTGCTCTCCCAGGTCACAGATTATATTTTCATTTCAATGTGCTACCAGAATGATTGAATTTCTCCAACAACAAAAGTAGGAAAGCTGTTTCAAAAGTTTACATAACTGTGTAGCTTCTAATCTAGTAATAACTCCTTCAAGGCAAAACAAACTTCCTTAGTGCTACAAACAAATGCTTTTTAACCTCTTCCAAACACATGAACAACAAGAACAAAGCATTTATCTCTTCGATAATTGGAGTTCATCATCTGTATAGCAAGGAACTGTTTGCAAAAATAATTTATGTGCAAGTGTTTAACCCAGATTGATTACATTGCCAAGTAGTATGTCAACTACTTGAGAAATGTAATTTACAGTTTCACAATAGGTACTTTACTAAATTTTGCATTCATCTGTCACAGCTGTGTTCAGTGATTTGACCCTGATTAAAATTCAGACAGTTTCTTTCTGTGGCAATTCTTTTTGATATCTCATTCATCCCCACAATTTCAATAAAACTGGGAATAAAATAGGAACATTCTGGCCTCTATTTACTGTATATATTACCAGCTGTCTGCAGATCCTCACAGTGACAGTGCAGCACAAGGGGCTGACTTTCTCAGATCCTCCTCCTGAGTCTTTCAGGTATGAGACAAAGAAATCAGCAATATCCCCCTCTTCCCCTTGCAGGACCACATGGAGTGTTACAGACAAAAGAAATCAAAAGCTTTAAAATCCCATCACATGGAAAGTAATCTTGTAACCACAGTGTGAGTCAGGACTGAGGAATGACTCACAAAGAAGTCTAGAATAACTAGGAAGTTGTTTCCACAACCTGTGTAAGCAGTGATGCTCTGACTGAAGGAAAAGGGAATGTAAGGATCTTATGTAACCAGGCCTGCTGGGGGTGCCTGACTGGCTCCTGCATCAGCTGCCTTTGGCTCGTTTGCTCAGGAAAACAATGACCCTTCTGATCACAACCACACAGGAAATTGAAGAGGAAGAAGGTTGAACCAACCTTCCCTCTCACATCAGAGCTTTCAGCATCTGTTGAATTGCTACAACAGTTCATTTCAGGGACTGGAGAGTGTTTGGGAGAAATGCAGAGAAATAGGAGGAAAACCTTTGGCAATTGTCAGACTGCAAAGACAGATTAAAAAATGATTATTAAATCAATGGTTGAGTATGGGAAAATAAATAAAGCAACCAACTTGAGTAAGAAACTGAGAGCAACTGGAAACTGGCCTTGAGAGAGGGTATTGGATTGACTTCACTGCCAAAGGACAACCATCATGGTAAAAAATAAAAAGAAAAGGTATCAAAGACATCTTCCCTTGATGATGGTACAAGCTTTATGTTGAAAAAAAGGGAACTTTATACAAAAATGTGTATTTGACTAAAATTTCTCCACATCAAGCTATTAATATGCCTCCATTTGCTGTCAGTATAACAAACTGAAAGCAGAAAAACAATCAAATGGTGACAAACACAAGCAACAAGGCCATAGGCCAGAAGGCTTCAGATATTTTCCAAGTGCAATGTGATAAATGAATGCCAGTTTAAGATTTTCCATGGCAGTAAATGCCTTTCCAGACTCTTAGGCAAAGGATATGACAGACACCCTCACAGAGAAATTTTACTGTCATTTCACCAGATTCTCAGTTGCTGCATTTTCCCATCACAGCAGAAATATGAGTGGAGCCCAACTAAGGTACAAATAACAGTGGTACCAAGGAAACACGTGGCATATGCTGATGTTTGGATGAGAAATCCAGCTAGATTTATACTGGAGTATTGTCAGCTCAAACACTTCCATGTCATGACAAATTATTATAGAAACTGTAGGAAATGTTGAAATCAGAAGCTATGGCCTCAAAATGATTCTTTTTCTTAAAGAGTAACACTTGAATCTTCAAAACATTACATTATTCTATTCGTTTTTCTAAAAGAAAATTGTTTTAAAAAATACCAAAAATATTTCAGTAACTCAAGAAGTCTTTTTTCAATTTTTATATTTGAATGCAGAGAAACAGGGATAGAGATTGTGGGTACAGCCAGCCATATGGCATCCATACATACTTTAACTTGAAATTTGTCTTCTTTTTTTGTAAGTGCACTATGCAGCACTGAATGTTACACAAACTGTGTGGTAACCAGCATTAAATGTTACACAAACTGTGTGGCAACCAAAAAGTACAGCACAGCTCACAGTGAGTAGTCACCCACCAGCTGCCTCTTGAAGCAAAAGGCATCCATGTGAATCCAGAGATGGCTTACTGAGGAGAAGTTAGCCATCATTCCCAGCTTGGTTTTGTGTTTTATTTAAGATTAAAAACAACACAATGTGTCTCTTCAAATGAAATATTTTTCAGTGAAGAGGTTTCCTCTCTGAATTCTGCTCAATGCCTGTCAAAAGACATGGCTAGTGAGAGTAATGCAAACAGAACTCTGATCCCTGAAACAAATTAGGCACATACACATGGGATGTAAAGGAAAAAACGGGTTTCAGACCTACAGCATTGGCCTCTGTGTTCCTCCTTGAAAAGCATTTAGGCCACTAACAGCTCCCAGATAACTCCTGTCTCTAGCTCTATTTTTGGGCCAGAACAGACAAATCTAGAGAGATTAGCCTAGAAAGACATGCAGAGGAGTGAAGAATTCTTGCCAAATGCAAGAACAGAATCTAAGATCAGAACAATTCCCTCTAGGTATTGGCAGGTGCATGCCCCCAAAGCTTATTTCTGATTTCCAGTGTTTTTTCCAGTCACAGCCAAGAAAAAATGTCTTCACATGAAGACAGGGAAGGAATCAAGACTGCCAACTCTGCAGATAACCCTTTAGATTTCCTTCAATGTGCCTCCTTGAAGAGCAGAGTGACTCAGCAATAATGAAATGGCACTTTACAGGACACATTCAGGATTATGAATCCCGTAGAATTCCCTTTTCCTTTCTCTCCCTAAAGAAGAGAAAGAATTCAGTATCACCTTTCAAAATCTCTCAAGTTTCCTGTGTGTTAGTCCAGAGGACACAACCCCTGAAGACCTGGCTGCACTTTGCAGATCCAAGTCACTTTTCCATTGCAGCCAAACAAAAGATCTGTGAAAAGTAATTGGCCATCTTGGGTTCTAATGCATGTATATGAGTCAGAATTGAGATGACAACAGATTTAGGACTCTGCTACATTTAAAGAGTAGAAAATGTTACAGCCAAAACTGAAAAGTAGTTTTGATTTCCTACAACTAAGTTTCTTCTTCAGTAAAATAATGATATTCAAACAATCCTCACTATAAATGAAGCACAGAACCTGAAGAGTTTAACTCTCATTTGGGCAAACTGTATATACTCATAATTTATCAATATTTATTTTTCTTCCAGTTTATCACTCTGCATAACAAGCTTTTATTCCATTACTTCTGGACTCATTTTCAATAAATTAAACAGTAACAAAATACTCAAATAGCTCAAAGACAAAGAAATAAAAAGTCAATCTGAGCAAATGAGTTTTCCTTTTCCTTTCATGTAATTACTTAGGATCAGATTCTGATATTTCACCTCCTTGAGAATCGATGTGACTTTCCTAGCAAAATCAACCACACAATAAACAACAAATTGATGCATTTCAAAGGCTTTGTTGAAGACAGAGAGCAGTGGCCAAGAACACAGCTGTCACACTACTCTGACAAAATGACTAACAAAAGGAAACAGAATTGCAGTAAAGACCATGAGATCACTTTTCTCTTCTGAATTTGTTCCAGTACTTGAATTCAGAACAATTAGCTACAATCAGTTACTGAAGATCAGAACAAGTTACAGGAGGCAACTAGGATGACAAAAAACTAAATAACAAAATTCTCCACCTGAACAGATGTTAAAAAAACAAAGTAAAAAAAGGTAAGTTGCTTTGGTCTAACAGTACCCCTAGATAAATATACCAAACTAACCTGCCCATGCACCCTCTGGACAAACTTATGGCTATATTCTACAGCAACTCCTCTAGGGAAAGGTCAAAATGATACATAATTTCCAAATCCATCAGAGCTGAGGATGAAAACATTTTCAGCTGTTGTTTTCCCTTTGCTAAGGTGGTATTCCAAATCCCAAACTGCTGGTTTAGCAGCAGTTCTGGAACACAGAAGATATTTACAGTGCAGATGTACCAGCTGTAGATCTGTTACAGCACCAAAAGAAGGATTTGGTCATTTGGGTATTTCAATTCTTTTCAGCTTACACAATTCCCACTTTTGAGCCCCTAACCTACCTCGTTGGAAATATACAACCTTTAACATACAGTTTTACTCACAGGATTTAAATACACAAAATGCAGGATGCATTCTCACAAAAACTAAAGTAATAGCACCAAGTGTGCAGTGCACAGCCTGACCACAGCTGCCAGATGAGATGTCCCTGACCCCTGCAGGGAAGGGGAGAGCCCCAAGGCAAGGAAGGAAAGGGAAGCTGTACCAGCAGTAACCAGAGGCTGGACAAGCAGTGCAGACTGAGTGCTGCCTGCAGGAGCTCTCTGTCCCCCCATCCATGACACAGCCCCACTCCAGAACCCAGCTCAGGCTGCCTTGTGGCTGGGGGTGCTCTAAAGGCATCACCATGAGCCCACTGATGTAAGCTTGATTTGCCCTGACCCACAAGGGAATAAGTTACATTTTTGCCTTCTGCACTGCACAGTGAGAACACAGCACTGTCACAACCTGAAGTTCAGTGGGGGTTCAGCAATATTCACCTCAAAGGCACCTGCCAAAAGCATCCATTAGGGGTGAGTTTGACACATCCTGCCATCTTCCCTTCTTATTAATAACTGCAGTGGTTGACAGGCAAAGGAAGGCCAGGATAATCTAAAAGATAAACACCTTTACTGAAAGGTTTGACAAAGTTTAGTGATCTTGATATCATAATCAGTGCTCTTAGAATGCTTTCCTGGATAAAACATTCATCAGCATGTGAATTGGTTTCAAAAATTACTAGACAGGAGGGAAACTGTTCCATTACAAAGCTGCCAGAAGATTTAAATCTTGCACAATGTTTATAGGAGTATTAAAAAAAGAAAAGGACAAAAAGAAAAGGTCAGAAAGAGTTAGACAAAAAATGAAGCCTTCATCTTCTGAACAATATGTAGGGGAAAACTGCATCTAATTAAACTGCACATCTGAAACGCAAACCCTCTTATTTTTAAAAAAGAGATAAACTTGGAAATAGTCTGAAGAAAAAAGTGAATTTCTGGCTGCATCCCTTAGTTATTTATAATTCTTGCTGACATTGGCAAACTTAATTCTGCAGCTACTTTTAAACAAAAATGTAAGCAGAGATAACTCATGGAATAATTTGTAGGAAAGGACAACTCTGGTACCTGCCACCCCTTTTGTGCTCCTACTTCTAAACAGGTAAAAGTCAGGTAAAAACTGCACTGCCACCTTGAAAAGCTGTTTCTGAAGGAAAGCTCTTCATCACACCAGGAAGCTCAGCTCAGAATCTCTGCAGTGTAATCTAGTTTCCACCAGATCTTCAGCCAGAAAAATACCTTTCTCTTTCATATTCCAATTACAGCTCTTCTCTGAAGCAGCTGAGGAGGACCACAGCTTAAAGGAGTTGAAATCTTTTCTCACTGGAATGGGATGGCAAGAGAAACCATCTCAAAAAAACCATCTCTCATATATTACCTTGGCCCAGAACAAAGGCACTCAGGAATAAAAAGACCTGAGCAGAGAATGCAAGTCATAGCAAATAAAACAAGGACAGGCTCCCTACTACAACACTTAGAAACAACTCTCTTCTCTCTTCTGACAATACTTGCAAATACTTCAGGGAAGCAAATTTTAAAAGACAGAAATATCATCTCAACTTGTAATTCACTCTGATAAAGTCCAGATCTTAAAGCAGACACAAAATCCCTGAGTTAGGTGGGAAATAGCACTTGAATACACAGGTCTCTTCATGGAGCAGCTTTTCCCTTACTCCTAATGGAAATTAAGAGTCAAGAGACCCCTTGGCTTTCAAACATCTCCTCCTTAGATTTATTCTGCCATTTGTGGGCTGGAGCAAGGCAAATTCCCTCCTAAATATTCCTCTTCAAAGAATAAGTGATCCATAACAGGATCTCAAACAGCCTTATAAGACATGAGGTCTTTTCTGAAACGGCAGGACACACCCAGAACTGGAAGATTTGTAGATGAGAATAAAGCACACTTATCCCTTCCTCCTTATATCAGAGGCATACTGATATATCATTTGCTTTTGCTATTTATGAACTACTTATAGGAACCACAGAGGAATAAATGAGATTACACCATTTGTTAATTCTGTTGACTCATCCAGAAGGGGAAGGTTATTACATTAATTTGGATTTACATCAACTAATACCAGTTTGCCCCAGCCCACTTTCATCAGCATACCCAATGATAATGACTGGTTTTAAGGCCCACAAATACACACTATTTTCAGTTTAATTCTATTATACTGAAACTAATGGCAGTAGCAGGTCTAAACTCACTCTTGTTGCAGGTTTTCTATGGTTTGTCAAACACTGATTACATTTTGGAGAAAGACAAAGCACCAGAATCTTCCCTCACACATCATATTTGTGCTTATTTGCCTACCTACTCCCACTATCAAAAAACCCACCAAAACCTTACTGCCCTCAGAATTTCATTCACAGAGAAGAACAATCACTCTCCCAGCACCAGTTCTATTGGGCACCCCTGGACAAACAGGACAAGCAGCAGTCCCAGGGCTCTGTTTTAAGGGCAGAGAGTGACTCTCCAGGGGCAGGGCCTGTGCCACACACACTCAGCCCAGCTCAGCACAGTGTGCCCAGCAGGCAAAGCTTCTGCAGCCGTCCTCAGAACAGCAGCCTGTAAGGGCAGTTTTTACTGCTCAAGGAAAACCCCCACAATATTTCAGCTAACTGCTTTACAACCCTAATCATCTACATTTATGCAGTCAGTACAAGTCTAATAAAGACTCTATGGGCCTGTGCACACACACACATGCAAAGCCCCACCCACACCAAATTCATACATACTCCTGGACAGACACCCTGCTGGAAGCAGCTTTGAGGCTAACAGCTGCTTCACTGATCAGAGTCTCTGACATAATTTGACATACAGCCAAAAGGCTCAAGCATTCTGCTGAAGAGGAGTTTGGACAAGTAGATACTCAATACACACATCATGGGTTTAGTGACCTTTCTGGACTTGTTGATTTTTAAATAATTTCCCCCCCTTTTTGCATTGTAGCCTTTAGTTGAAGAGATGTAGGAATTAATAATCCTTTAAAAAGAATGGAATCGTTTTAAGAATTGTGTTTATCACTCAGATAATTTCTCTGAAAACACAGTTCTGAGGTTTCATAATGATCACTTCTCAATATTTGTAGTGATGTTTGTTCAATCTACACTAACACCTATTTTCTTCAGCTGTCATGAAAATTCCTGAAGTCAAGCCACACTGCTCCCTTCTCATGCACTATCAAAAGCAATAAAGATTTATAGATGAAATTATGATCTCTAACATCTCAGCAGTTCATTATCAACTAAGAACTTGCACAGAGCAGGAGTATAAAAACTCTCTCACTGATAAAGCCATATTTAAACTCAGCTGTACTGTTTTTTTTGACCAAAAAGCATATGAAGATATATTAGGAAAAAAATAAACAATCTTTGAACCAGCCAAGGAATATTCTTTGCACTCAACATGCTAAAAAGGGCAATGGAGGGATTACACAGAACCGGCCACACAGGAGTCAGTGCACAGACAGCTCAGGCAAAGGGCAGCAGAGCAAACTAAGAGGAAAAGGGGGAAGGCCCAGCAGGAGTCAGTGGCTAATTCTGCACACTGGTGTATCACCCTCTTGTTGAACCCTCTTGTTCCAGTCCTTCCTCCAGCCATAGCTGACTGTGTAACTCCAGTTTAGGATCCAGATTTTGTGTTGACTCCTTGCATGGTGATCACTGACACCTTGGGGTGCATTAGGAGCAGGTATTGAGTCATCTCTGCATGGGACAGATGTGCATCTTTACATTTCCAAATATTTCCAGAAAGAGTATCTTAACACAAGTCTACATCAACTTTACAAAGGCAATCACATTTCTCCATTTCTATACCTGCAAACTGGTAGAGTGATTTGGAAGCCTCTCAGGACCACTTAATTTAAAGGCTGTTTATCTCTTTATTCTTAATTGTGTTTTATTCACACACAATTAAACTCAGAGAGATTATTTGGGGATATCTAGTCAGAATGCCTCTCTGATTCTGTTTATGTCACAGTACTTCTGCTGGTATGATGTTTTGCTTTTGCTTATTCAAACAACAAAACGAAAAGTAAATCTATTGTAACAGCAATGTGTTATAAAATGTGTACAGAGCACTGCTCAAAAAAAGGATTTTACTATAATTATTCCTATAGAATTTATGCAAAATGAGCAGAAGGGGTATTGTCAAGTAAAATATCAGTTCACATGAAGGAAATACAACAGCACCACATCTCACCAAATTTCCAGCTTCAGAGACTATAAGGCTTATATTCACTGCTTCCCTTGGGATTAACTGACATTGGAACATTCACATGCCTAACATTAAAACGATTGTTAAAATACTATACATTATTTTTGCAAAATTCACTATGTTATTTGAAAATCAGGTCTACTTTTGTACTAAATGAATATAAACAATTCTTATTTATCCAAGGTATGATACAGGTACAAAATCATCCTGTGTATATACAGGTGTGGCTGACAGATCTTTATTACCCTTTTTCCTGGTAGGGCACAACTGCAGATTTACAAAAATACCCACCCTGAAACCCTCATAAAGGTACAGCTCAATCTTTTCATAGCGTTAAAAAGACCTCGCCATTGGTTATGTTACATAAAATTTTCTATGTTAATTCTTGTCTCTTCAATCAATACAGCTTCCTCTGACTTCGTTGTGCACCACAAGCCTCATGTGGGGAAAGCAGAATGGATGAGGGAAATGCCTCCCTGGGAAAGCAGGCTCTGAGTTAGAGCACCATCTAGGGGCATCAGCTCCTGCAGTGACATTTAGCCACAAGTCTACATGGCTGTTTTTACAGCTTTATCTTCATGACATTACTGTGAAGCAGCCTGGGGAACTTGCTTTTCTTTCTCAAAACTTGTCTTGTTATCCTGTTCAGAGTGTTGAAGGGTTGGAGTTTGTTTAAGTTTCCATTACTCTGTTGTAATATAAACCCCACAAGATAATGGATCAGTGAATCAAACCGACAGAAGCCATTTAAACCCACAACTAAGCAATCACAACTATACCTGACACTTGTTACTGCAGTATTACATAACTGTGCTAATAATTTTGAAGTTACTTATTTCTGAAATTTAAATGGTGCAATACAGAGAACCAGACTACATGTTTGAGTGGTTTCTAGTGAAATTACTGCACCTCTTCACTTATGGCAACAGACTGTTCCACAGCAAAGGCACTGTTTCAATATATAAAACTAGCTTAATCTGCTTTTTTAGATTTTCAGGCTTGGAAATATCAAGTGTAATACACACCTACAATAGGAAGCAAGTTGGATAACTTGCCTCAAGAAATTAAAGGAATGTGCAGAGCCAGACAATAAAACCCATCTCCTCCATGGAATGACAGGGCATTTAGAAAAAGAGCTTTGGGAAGGAAATCCTTAGCACTTATCAGACAACCTTTAGTGACTTTCCCCACAGGTCTCATGACATGTGAGCACTGAGGAACCCTAAATCCAAGGCAGGGTTTCAGTGAGAAGGTCACTGTGTTTAGTGCTCAGCTCCTGTTCCCTGTGCAGCCCCTCCTGGCTTTGGGAAGGGAGCTGCAAACAGCCCTGAAACCCCTTTGGCCCCACACACAGCCCAGGCCAACCAGCAAACTGCACTGAACTGCTCTGGTGACAGTCTCCAATCATGTGGGATAATCTGCATGATGGTAAGAGGAGAAGCAGGAAAGGGCAATTTGGTTGGTTTATTCCTTATCATTCAACTGCTATCAATCACGTTCAAGTTGATTGGAAAAACACATAGTGCATTTCAAGGTTTGAAAGTTTTATTTGCAAAGTCTATTGTAGCAGAAACAGAAAATGGTAGGTAACAAAAGCTAAAGGAAGAGAACAGAACACAACAGCAGTTGTTTTCTCAATTCCTAACTTTATAATTAAAAAATCCCCCAACACCACCCAGGCTTACTAAACTGCTCACCACTAGAGACAGCAATTTGGAAATCTGTGAATCCACAGGGGAAGCTTTAGAACCTGCCACACTGAAGCTTTGTTCCAACAGTCCATTGAGGGCAGAGTGGCTGATCTGTGATTAGAGGCCCCAGTGCAGACCAGCCCATAGGCAGCTCTGATAAAAGCCATACCCAGTGTTATTTCTGAACAAGGGCCAGCCCACAGAGCTGAGGCCTCAGGCCACAGCTGGAAGGGTCCTCCCTTAGCCAGCTGTCAGTGTGCAGTAGGTCTGGCACATCAGGACACACTGTATGGACATAAGAGTAAATTGAAGTCCCTTGCAGTTATTTTTACAGTCTTTGACATTTACAGGCACATTTGCACAATGATTTCTTGTCTGGCTGATGGTATGTGACCTTTTCTAATGGTATGCTTGAGGTAGAGGGGCAATACACAATGAAAGACTATTAAAAAAAGACTTTGTCATTTGGCAGCATTTGCTTTTTTGAAGTTCTGGTCTATTCTAATTCCATTCAACAATTTAATTGCTGTTCCAGAAAGAGAGCAACATCTTAAATGGTGTAGAATTTGCACCAAAAATCCAAAGTATTAGCAATATAAAGCTTGGCAAAAACACACACAAGTCTGTCAACTTCTGACAGACCAGAGCTGTGCAAATCCAGAAAAAGAAAACGGAGCAGTGACAAGTCCAGAAATAACCAGAAAATATTTTGTACTGCCATCATCACAAGTCAGAATCCCCACACTATAAATTGTGATTCTAAGTCTAACAGGCTGTATGAGCAGCAAGAATGGATTGCTCCTAGTTAGAGGTATATTAGGCATTCTAAAATTATTTCATTTCCTAGGAGCATTCCTTTCTACTAAAGGAGGAAATCCATTATTACTGCAGTGACTGCTCTCAGCTAGAGTGATTTTTAGAAGATTACCAACAGCTGTTTGTAATTGCAAAAGAAAAGGAAACAACCGCCCACTCATTTATACTTTTAGTTAATGAGAATTCTTTTATGCCTGAGGATGTTTCTTGCTTTCAACATCTCCTGCAGTCTTCATCTATTTTACACTTTCCTTGGACTAATCTCATCTTTTGGAAATCAAACCACTTCCTGTGTAATTCAAAGACAAACTTTACACAAATCTTTCAGAGTATAATGTCAACCTATATAGATTTGTACTGGATATTAAACTACTACTAAACTATTAAATCTCCTGTAGGCAGATTTGTACTGGGTGTTAAAGTGGGTTTTGTCTCTTTGTTCACATTATAAAATTGTCTAACTTTGGACAATCCACAGTATAGCCTCTTTTAATTCCCTCTTTTTTATTTAATAATTTGCAGTAACTTTCCAATGCCAGCTCTGCCAAAAGTATCCTGAAATAGTGCAAGACAAGCTTGTAAATAAGCACACACAGGTAATGAACCTGAGGTGTCAAGAAATTTTTCTTGTGTGATACCAAAACATCACCTATTTTACTATGAATAGCTCAAACTTTCAGCAGTGATGATACCAGAAAACTGAAGAGCCCTGAAAATGATAAAATGTTCTGAAGACAACACTGTAAACACTTCTAGACATTCAGAATACTAGTATATTGTTTTCTTGAAAGAGCACTACAGTTTCTTAATAAAACTTTATTTTTCATTCTGATTCTAGTCATTAAAATCTAGTTTAGTGATAAATTTCTGTACTGTCAAGTTATGAGCACTTTGATAAAGAAAAGCTCAGACCCACCAAGGTTTACATAAAAATTAATGATGAGAAAGTTAATGGGACAGGTCACACAGGGGTAGAGAGGGTCACCTGCTTTTTCTCTTACTATCACTGTCATTGAAACAAATAATTTTGCAAGAGTCACAACATTTTTATGGCAGCAAAATAATTCTGTAGTAACAAAAGGAGCTGTGTAACACCAAAACTTACACAGCATTTATGCTCTTTTATAGTACTTGAAAAATTCCCTAAAATGAGCTTTGCTTCTAAAAAGTAGATGCAAAATGAGCCCCCATATAAGGATGTGTATATTTATAAGAGAAAGGAACTGCCTTCCCTAGTGCCACTGTATCATAAATGCCCATCAGTCTTTATCCTGAAACATTAAAAGCTCCTACTGGTGACTGTTAACACAGATGGAAACTGAAGACATGGTCACACACACGTCATTGCACTATCTCAAAATGGTAAAAGCATTATAAATTCCAGTACATTCCCTCACTGAAGTGCTGTACACTTGTGATAAACTCAAAAATATTGCTAACACACCATGTTCCTCATTAAATTAGCAGGAGTTTATTGGTTGAAGCAAACAACTGCAAGCTGGTTTTCTCCCAGAAGGGAGTAGCCATTGAAACCCAACACTGGGGAGGTAAACAAAATAAGGCCCTATTCTCTTCTGGTGTAACTTCATCTCACTTTGCTAGAGGAAAAAATGACATGCTTTTATTGGAAAAAAAAATAAAGGAGTTAGCTGATCTAATCAGAGTTAACTGTAAGAGGAGCAACTCAGGAAAATTAATGCAAAAACCTGCAGGGTAACAAGTTCAGTTAAGCAACTCAGTAGCTAAACAGTAAGTATTCCAAATTATGGAGCATAAACCCTGATTCATCAGTGCCTACAAGATATCTTTGCAGCTTCATTATCATGTTCATTCAGGAAAGCTGCAGGAAGCAAGCTCCCTGAAAATAAAAAGTTATCACCAGAGGCCTGTCATACATCATATCTTATCTATCAGTGGAATATATTTAATAACTGGGAAATTATGCCCTCATCTTTTTATATTACTCTATTCAACTATTCTATGGAACTAATTAAGTACAAAATACCTTAAGCTGGGAAAGGGAACAGCATTTGTAAATTGTCATAATCACTCCTGAGAAAGAAAAGCATATTCTTCTAAGGCTGCCTGTACTGCCAGACATGATAGCCAAACACCACTGGGAAGTGACAAGGAAGGGCTGGATTTACCATTGGAAAACATGCAGATTGCACCAAAAATTCGACCTGGTTGCTTGCAATTTTGTTTTGTGTATTTTAATCACTTTGGTTTTCAATGAAACTTCAAGTGAATAGATCTCGAATATATTAATAATTTATCCAAAAAGTAAGCAAGCCCTGCAGCTAGAATCCTTTTTCCATTTCACAAGGAAACAGACACTTGAATTTTTACACTGGTCATATCTATGGGCAGCTGTCAGGGGATAAGAAAAATCTTCTCCAATAGCATCTGTAATCTACTGAGGCCCTCCAGACATCTTTGGCAAACTTGTGGCCACAAGGGCCACAGTAATTTAACTCAGTGCCATCCAGTGCCTTTCCCCTGTGGCAGCAGCTGCTTGTATTGCAGAACTCTTGCCTGTGACCACTACTCTTAATTATTGCCTTTGATATGTTTTAATTACATAAAGGTCTCATATAACATTGCCAATCGCTGTCTGTTCCTCAGGATAATGTTTTCCCATTCTCCTCCTGGAAAAGCATCTTATCTTTAAAACCACACATGGACATGGGCCAGTATCAGGGCAGGAAGTATGCTAACAGCCTTAAGAGCAGTGCCCAGCCTCCCTGGATTCTCCCCAGACAGCCCCTGCAGAAGGAGCAGAGGCTCCATTTCAGCCTGAGCCTTCATCCCTGCCATCCTCTCACTGGTATCCCTGTCTCCAGCCCTGCCATGACCCCACTGATCCACACCTGTGCACCTTGGCTCAGCCTCGCCACGGTGGAACAGCTCCATAATTCATTTATACTTTATTCTTTTTAAGGAAGACTGGAATGCTACTAGAGTGTCTCTGACAATTTTGTAAGAGGACATAACCTCTGTTTCACATTATAAATAAAATAAAACAGAGCCAGGTGAAGTTATTTCTCAAGACTTTGTACTGCCAGCCACCATCAAAGCTTCCCTCATCTAAATTCCTCCTAAAAAACCAGGGATACTATAACAGAGTGTGAGAAGGAGTTTGGGCAAAGACACAGAAAAAAGTCCAAAACCCTAGAGCAAAATTAGGAAGGTCATAGATAAAATGCCTCCAAGGTCTAGATATGAAAAATGAGAACCACATGCTTGCTAGTATTTGTAAATGCTTTGATGGAAGTCAAAGTTATCTAATTAATCACTGTTCTAAAGAACTGTGAAATGCACAACTTGACTTCATAGTAATAAAAATGTGAAGTCATTATTTTATCATTTCATTGATCATCTGATTTTCTGTTTCATTGGATCATGTTCCCCAAGTATTTATAATAATAGTAAGAATTAATAAGTGCCTTCAACAGAAACGAATTAATTTCAATTTCAAGCCATATAACTGCTACTCAGGTCCTTAATGAGAAAATAATCCTACATTGCAGCCAATATGAAGTATTTTCCTTCTTATGCTCACAGTTGATTCAACACAGGCAAAAGATTATTGTGCTGAAGCAATTTCTTTTTGGAAGTTTCCAACACATGTAGATAAATAGTTCAACAGAAAACAGAGTGCCAAAGGAGAGTTGATGATTCACCCTGATGCTGAGTTGATAGACTCTGATGCTGAGTATTTGCCTTCAGAATTAAAAAGGATTTCTTTGCTCTGTGGCACTGAAGATGCTGAATAAGGTACAAACCAGTTTAGAAAGATGCACCACAGACAGAAAAATAATGTTCACTGAATGAAGCCCATGCATATTTTTCCATTACAATTTTTGCTTGCTAGCAAAAAGGGCATTCATTATTTCTGAAACACATGGAATATCCATCTTGTATAATTTCTGTTTTCTGAATGTGAAAGATCTGTCTATTTTAGTCACATTCTCTAGAGCCATTAAGTGGCATCCATCATTACCTGCTCACCAAGGAATTATACACAGGAGACAGGAATATTTAAAATTATTTAAACCAAACTTGGAAGGACCCTTAATGGCTTCTCAGTCTTTTAACTTCCAATAGACCTCCAGCTTGTTTAAAAAAAAAATCTCAAAAATAGAAGAAGCAACCCTGGCTAAAGCAGTCTTGCACATTTTTGATTTAGATAACTGACTGCAGGACAATTTTCAAGCCCCAGTGGAGAGCAGAATTAAGTTAAGGGAAAAGTCTCCCTCGAATCTTGGCTCATGCTTTTACCACAGCTGTAGCATTTTTCTTGCTGTCTGAGAAGAAACTGCACAATTCCAAATCATGTCATAACTATAACAGAACTTTCACAGGCTGTTAAATTCCTGTTTCATTAACAGACAGGCACCTTTAGAATTTGCACTAAAACTAAAGAAATTTTCGTGACTGACCTAGAACCATTCACATGAATAAAGGAGCTTCTCCAAATTCACAGCCTTCCTTGTCCTGAGGCATGGCCAAGTACTGCACATTGTCCTGTGCATAGTTGTCATGTCGATGGACATGTTCCAATCATCTCTAAGATGACAATATGAAGATATGATAAATTTGTGATTTTCAAATGTTTTAGCACTTTACGAATTATTTGGGCTTGCATTTACTATTAGTGCAATATGTGACTTGTGAGGAACGTCAGACATACCACCAGGAGTCACTTTAATCTAATTTTTAAACATCACTGAGGAGTAATACCACGTATTTTAACTACTACCACATCATTTTGAAGAGTAACTAAACTTCCTATCAATTCTGAAAGGATCCTTTGGATTGAGGGCCTAGAAGGTTGATAATTTTCAGCTATCTTGAACACTGCTTTTGAAAACAGAATCATGGCTCACCCACGGTTTAGGACTTGTGCCATTTCCTGCTAGAACCTGTTTCATTTCAAAACATTCCCATCACTGTTTGGGACTTCACCTACACTTCACAGACAGGTGAGTTTGACTCTCTATACAGCAAAATTCCTACATTGAGCAATCAGTTCCTACATTAAATCAGCTGCTTTAATTAGAATTGGTTTGATTTATTCTAGTTGAGAAATCTTGCTGACAAAATTCTGATGTTATTTTCTGTTCAAGGATTGAGCTTGAAGCTAATTACTGGTATAGGCCTGCTCACAAGTCTGAAAAGAAATAAAAACCCAACAGTATATTTTTCTTTTAGACTCATATAAAGGACTTACCTCAATTTGCACCATTAATCTCAACAAATGAAAGGACAAGTTTTTTCAGCCACTGGGGTAGACTCCTGACAATGGAAATCATCTACAGCACCTTCAGAGGTTTGAGAAGCTTTTGTGCTCTATTTGAACAAACACGGCTTAAAGGCAACATGTGATCAAAGATTTATGTAAATCTTCACTAAATTTAGTACTGAATATTCAATGTAATGTTTTCCAATCACCACCTACTACAGAAGATGGAACAGAGTCACCTAATTTACTCTTCCAGCCCTAGAGATTGAGTGCTTTGTATTCTAGTCTTATACTTCCCAACTGCAAGACTGCTACTCTGGTATGCAAATTTTAGGAGCCAGGAGACAAAAAATCCCAAATTAACAAAAACGAAGTGAGTATGTTTCCTATTTACACACTTCAGGAAAGAAAAATAAATAAAATTCAAATGTGTGTTTCTGTAATTGCCAAAGCAACAAAGTTTATTTTCTGACTTCAGTTTCTTTGCAAAGGTGACTGCTGCCTCCTTATATACCTTCAGAGATGCCACTTCAAACTGCAAGGCCTGCTTGTGTTTTATCATTCAAAAGAAAAAGTGTCCTGTGAGGTGACTCTCAGGTTAACTCATACTCTCAGTATGCAGATTAACACACGGGTGTTCTGGGAAGACTGACTCATACTGATGTGACCAAATCAACAGGTCATCCTCTCACAGCCAAGCCCTTCACCCGTAGGGTTCCATTGTCATTGCTGAGGCCGGAATGATGAGGACTCCTGTGACAGCCTTGCAGGCAAAAGGGAGAGAGGAAACCCAGTGCCTTGGCTGACAAAGCCGTGCAGCAGGCAGGAGACAAGCAGCCCGGCTGCAGGCAGGCTGTGCTGTCACACTGCAGCTGGAGGGCTCTGCTCTAACAGTGTCTGCAAAGGCAAAGAGCCCCGGGCAGCCCAGGGAAACCAGCCCGGCCTGCCTGCTCCTCCCAGGGCTCACTGAACCTGCACAGAGCCTCCAGCCCTGCCTGCCACAAATACCAGGGAACTTCAGGCCACCATTTCTCCAAACTGAGAATTTTGATCAGTACAGAAGTATATAAACTTAAATAGGTAACTTAATGCCATATACATTAAGTATGAGATTTAAAGCTTATAGTGATTTAGCATTTAGGTTATTTGGTTTTCCTGTCAGCATAGCCATTCTTGGAAATTTTACACTCATACAGGACATCTGCTGCTTTCCCTTAATGTCTGTTGGAGGGACTACAACAACATTTGTTTTTATACTTTTTTTTGGTATGTCACAAGGACTCTTAGGTAAATGAGTTTGTCACTATAAATGCATTTTTTGACCTCTCAAGCTTTTGTTTATTTTCTTAAATCATAACAGATTTTCTTCAAACAGGATTTCATGGCAAAATATGAGAAAATAAAGTATAGCAAATAAGACAACTGTACAAACACAATTCCTGTCATCTATAATTCATTAGAAATACAACACATGCCAAGATAAATATATTTAATCTCTGCACAATGCAGAAAACCTGACTGAACAGAAAAAAGGGGAAATTACCAAAGGAACATACAGAGTCCCAGCTTGTTTAGATCCTTGCAATATGGGCTAACGCCTTCCCCAGGACCTATATGGCACCTAAGTTCATTTTACTCACAGCAGCTCAGATTATTGGATGAACACACATCATCCCCCAGAGAAGTGAAACCCACCTGGGATGTGTGGTAGGACAAGGTGGCATCTGGTACCATCAGCAAACTTCACCTTTTCTCAAGTTTGAAAAGTGATTGAAGATTATCATTGGCACACCATCTTTAGTGAATCCCTCCTCTCCTTTCCCCTGCCACACACAGCTTACAGCTGGGAGGCAGTTTCCAAAAGTATCCATGCTCAGCAGTTCTAAACACAAACGTGCCCTGCATCCCAGATTACATTCTTATGTGCCTGAATTCCAGTATAGCAGCTTTCATCAATTGTTGATAGCTTCATTACACAGCTAAGATTAAATGATTTCAAACTGTAAAATTTCCCAAGCAGTGCAATTTGCTCTGAATTGAAGTCAAGTGTGTATGTGCTACTGGAATCTGCTGTCAAACCAGTCTGTATCAAATTTTGATTTCTTTCAATATTTCTAATGTAGCTGTCGTCTAACCCAATCAAAATAGAAGTAATATCTTTCCCACCCGAGTATTTTTCAGACACAGAAGGACACAGTATGTTTCTCTCCTTAAAAACCTTCCTACTGTATGTGCAGTCAGCCATGCAAAGGCTAGGGAAGTGCAAGGACCTTATCTAATCACACTTTCATATTCAATCATTCCAGACACCACAGAGAAGCACAGTACAAGAGTAAAGCACAAAACCAGCCACAGTTTCTATGTACACTTAGGCTGAGCATCAGCAGAGCTAATGCAGGGTGGAAATCCCCTCCCTAGACTGCAGTAACAATTCAGACTTCAGGTTACTAAGAGGAAACACACTGCAGGCTGCAAACACCAAGAACTTCATCAGACCTGATACACTGCAAGATAATTGTACCAAGTAATTGTTTCAACCAGAACAGGTACACCAAACTATTCAATTCAGCATCCTTGCCCCTAAAAACTGATTGACTTCCTTTGATTTCCTTTCTAAAGACAGGAACAGGAACTACTGTATCCTGGAAGAGGAAAACAGTTAAATTCCCAACTGAAGATGAGTAAGATTCAATTTAAATTGCATTATAATACAATGATCAGCTGAAGGAGATTGTGGATTCAGTATGGTTCAGTATCTGTCAATCATTCAGCACTTTCAACACTACTACAACACAAAGTAAAACTGACTTATGATTTTACATGCAAGTAACTCCCAAAGTATTGTCAGTGGGAAGCCTCAAAAAGGTTTGAATCCTTTTTTTAATGATTCTGCTCAATTCATTCTGAACAGAGTGTTTCATCTTCTGCATTTCAAACTAGTCAAAAGTAACAGACAAAGCCCAAAAACACACTATTAATTGCAATTCCATCTCTGAAAAAAGCATTGTCTGCTTTGCCCTCCCAAAGCTTTCCAACATGACCTCTGAAGGGCTCTTGCTGTGGAACCAATGACAATGGTAATCAAATTCAGACAAAGTCAAGTCCAACAGTTGATGAGATACTGGACTTGTTTTTGACAGAAGACCCATTTTATTGTAATCTAGGTTAAGGATCAAGAAATAAAGGCCACATTCTTACATGCACTCCTGCAATGACACATTTAATGGTACCAGAAGAGACCTAAAATTTTGCTTTAAAAAGGTAAAAAAATTAACTAATTCCAATTCTTTCTAGAGAGAAATTTACATATAACTTGATGTTGTCTGAAAAAATGCACAGAATTTCTAACAGGTTCCCATAAAAATGAGGGGATGGGAGGAAATGAAAAGAAATTGTGATTTTTTAAGACTATTTTTTTGTCATCTGCCCAGGAATGGCACTTGGCATGGACTATATTCTCAGCAGGGTTTTGCCTGTCAGGCAAGGCCACTGACTCATCTGAAAGAGAATAAAAATTGTTCATCTGAAAAAGAATTAAAAAATACAGGAATCTATAAGAAATAAACTTTCCAAAGAATGGGATCCAGTTTTACAAAACCACATACCCTTTTTTTAAGCTAATAAAAGAAAATCTTTCTGTGAAAAACCAGGTCAGTTAAGAGCTCCCCAAACAGTGACCTCAAAGCCAGCAGCAGACCCTGCTGCACAGCACAGCTCTGGCACCAACAAACTGAAGCTGTGGCTTCTCCATAACCAAACAATATCCAGTCTTTTGAACTAGAAGTCGTAACAAACTGCTAAATCTTGGCCAAGTGTAGAAGGGCAAACAAGTCATATTTAAAATATCTGGCTTGTGTTAAAATATAATCACCCTGCTGATAAAATAAAAAGGGTACAACTCAATGCAGGTGATAATTCTTTCTGCAAAATGTTTTGTTTACCCTAGAAAAAGTTATGATTTGATCTCTTTGGAAGATACTAAGACAGGATGTTTTGCCTCCAGTAATGACAGTTAGAGCTGTGATCACACAGATAAAACTGACAGTAATCAGAATACATTTATACTTGAAAAAGTGAGAAACTAGTCTTCAAAACGAACATAAAACCACACAAAACCTTCCTTTTGTAAGAAGTTCTTGGATTCACTGATCAGTCAGTACCCACATTTTATACTTACTCTTCCCCACCATTTTCTGGGCCACCTCACCAGCTGCCTGCAGGGGAACAGAGCCTCTGCAGTAGCTACTGGAATAAAGGTAAAGAGGATTCTTGTGGCTGCTCCTGAGTGCTGAGGAGAAACTGTACAGAGCACCTCTTCCCCCAGCACCTGTACTGCACCAGCTCTAGAGCAGGAAACATCCTCTAAACATCCCATAACCCCTCACAAATGGAAACCCATGTCCTGACCCACTCACAATCACCTCTACCCACCCCACCCTCAGCCATGTAAAGGGCAGAACTGTATCACCCCTAATGACTTTCCTGTGGATATAAACCAGGACAAAGACACATTTCCTTTATGCAGCAGTTTGGGTTTTGTTAAATGTGCACTGCACTGCTGCTTCTGCCTAGCTCAACACAGAAGACACTCCTACATACATGTGAAATTAATTAGTTTTATACTAATCCACAGTTCCCACTGCAGGAAAAAAGGCAGAAGAATAAGATGGCATACACGGTACTCAGCTTGATGACAATGCCTTTCAGCTTTGCTTTCTGGGGAGATTGCCACAAAGCTCACTAATCCCACAGCCATTCCCTGTTACCCTGCTTTCAGGGGTTCCAGCATAATCAGATAATTAGATTTCCTAGCACAGACATTACAAAGTTGATTGATGCTTCTCCCTGACTCTGCTTATCAATTCCCCTTGTGCTGCTGGCAAAGTCTGAGCAGAATCTGGACATAGATAAGCAGCTGCATTCCAGATCCTCCCTAACAAAATAAGATAGCTGTGGGAGCTTTTTTTCTTTTTCATTTTTGCTCTTACTAGAAAAATAAAACATGACCTCCTGAGGAGTTAGTGGTCAGCTCATGGATCATTGCTTCATATGCAACATTAGGATTTCCCCATCTACGTGGATCACTTAGAATTCAGTGCAGCTCAAAATCATCTCACATTTCAGTGTCCAGTTTCTGGAACTCATCAGCCTTTAAAAGTGTAAACTATTTAGGATAAACAGCACCTCTGATCAAACTTTCACTCCTTTTCTTAGCCTCTTACACAAATACTGGACTCCCCAACTACAGGCTTTGAATTCATTTACTAATATATTTTCTGAATTCTACAAGACAAACTGTTCTTCCTCGTGAGCCTGTGTCAACATTCACAGAACTGCTCAGTCCCAAGGGCTCATCTGAGCTTAATGCTGTAGCTGACTCAAGGATTAGAGCAAACTCACTAAAGACAAAATAAAACAACTAAAGGATGAGATATTGGGTTTAACTCCTATGAGCCCCATAGAAACTAAGAATGCTGGTGGATAATAAGTTACACTTGGCACAGAGTGTTGGGGTAATTTTTCACAAAAAATTAAACTCACAAAGGAAAACAAAAACCAAAGAAAAGAAATACTCAAGTATGACTGATGAAATACAATGGTCTTGACTGATGAAATACAATGGTCTATCTCTTTTTTTGCCTTGAACCTTATAATTTTTGCACAGGACTGTTGTAAATTCAGTTTTACAAGTTCTAACATCTGAGAAACACAATTACAGCTGACAAACTCAAGTTTGAGCAGCTACCACACCAAATTGGTCAACTTAAGCAATTTACATGGTAGAACAAGAAAACCGATAGACCGAGTCTCATCTTTTTTATAAACTTGAAACAGAATTTTAAGAGTCAAAAGAAGAGAGCAGAGGCACAGTCTGTAGCCTGGAGAAGAAGCCATGCTCTATTAAAGAGCATTTGAACAAACTAAACCACCACACCTGCAGCAAGGATCAGCTCCTCCAGCTGAGGATCACAACCACCACAGGAGGGTGATGCCTCGTTCAGGTGAAGAGAAAGCACCTGCACCACAAAACACTGCAGTAAAACACAGCAAAAGGAATAAAGCTCACATCTCCAACACATGGAGGGGCAAAACTTCCCAAGGAAACATTTGTGCTGAGAGGTGCTAGAAAAGCACAAAGCTCCACAGCTAACAGCAGTGTGAATTCAGCTCTCACAGCAGCTCCTGGATTTGACTCTCTTGAACAGCCCTAGGTGAAAACTTTTATCTGGCCAGGCACTGAAGCTTTCTATTAAAGTCACATCTGGGAGGAGGGACATCCAATTGCTACACTATATCTGACTGAGGCCAACTCAACAAATGCTATTCAGATTATTAAAAAAATTAGATTAACAGATTTCCTTGTTTAAAAGAAATATGAATATATAAGCAGGAATCCTAATTAGAGCAGTCATTGCTCAAATGCTACAGTTTGTAAGACTTGACCAACCAGAATTGAAGACTGAAGTGTTTCATGGATTGAGTTTTATTACTTACTGTCTTTGTACTCTAAGGTAAAGAAGACACTGTTGAGGAAAGTGCTGCATGGCAATGCAATCCCCTTGGTATAAATGTTACAGAGACATCAGCCACAGCCTGGCTTTACTTTGTTATTATGACAATGGAAAAAAGCAAGCAATACCAAGAGGCAATGCTTTTCTACAGATGCTGCTAAAATAATCTGACAGTTTAAAAGTTCAAACAAAAGCCAACAAAAATGGAATACAGCTCTCCAAGGGCTATTTAAGTGCACACTGGCTACAGAACCATCTCTGCCTCAGAACTGAGAAAACGTTCAGCAAGGAATGCACAGGAAAGGACAGAAACCTCTGCAGTTGGAAATTACACTATTTATAGAAGCTGCTCTTTGGATCATTTGCTGTGGAAAGACACATGCATGCAAAGGGCCAGCCCTCAAGTCTTCAGCAGCTTTCCCTGGGGTCCGTGTGCGCAGGGCTCATGGCAGGAGCTTCTCTTTGGACAGTCTGGAAACCAAGTTAAGTTCTCACAAAGCAATGTATAACACAAGTTCTTGTCCCTGAATTGCTTCAAAAGATTATTTTTTCATTTAGTTTTCACACAGCATTCTCACCACTTGTAACACAATGGTTGGGAGATTGGTTTTGTGAGAGACAGACATTCCTATGAAAACCTCATGAAAAGGAAAGCAAATGAAGGATTTTTTTCTGTTTTTTTGGAGGGGTGGTGATATTGCAGTGTTACAAATCTGATTCAGATAAATAAAACTTATTACCCACTCTGGTAAAACATTCTATCCTTCAGATTTGTATGAGGAAGGAAAGTGTTATATTCTCATTATTAGTGTGTTAGGAGAAAACAGAAATCAACTGCCTGACGCATAATGCAGACTAGAACCTTCCCCTAGCAAAAAAGCCCTGGATTACTGACAGAGGGCATTGGGACACTCAGTACTGCCACAGCCCTTTGACAGGGCTATTACAGGGCTCCTCCCCTGGTTCAACACAACTCCTTGTCAAGTTTCTTTGGTATGAAATGGGCAAGGCACTGTTAAAAGATGTTCTGTTTCCAACTGCCAATTTTTGGGAAGCATAGTGCAATGTTTTAAAAATGAAAGGCACTGTACAAGGAAAACTCATGCTACTTCTCAAGCATAGCTAAATGTTGGCTTATGTTGAAAAATAAATCAAGAAGACAGTTACAAAAACCCACAGCAAAACAGCCCAAAATATAGTGCTCACATTGATATTAGCTGAAATTGTCATTTGACTATCTCAGAAAGGAGGCACCTTCAATCTCAATTGCAGCTAATGTTTTCTAACTGAAAAGCCACCAAATATATGCTCATGGAAATCTAAACCAGAAAGTCGCAGAGAAGTCATTGTTTTCCTATTCAGAAACACAATTTCCATTCCTTCTCCTGTGTAATAATCTTAATTCCACCTGTGGAAAGGACTGTTTTTCTTAATGGCATTAACTTAAACAGAAATGAAAGGATCATGTTTTATTTAAAAATTCTCTTAGCTTTGCTTCAAGTGCCTCAAGGAAACTTGCTGCCTCAGACTGAAACCATCAAGTATAAGGGAAGTGACCTTCTCATACAAGTGCTGTGCATGAGCACAGACTCTGAAATCCAAAGGACCTAAGCCTTAGAATGAAATTCCTACCCAACTTCTCAGCTGCTGGTGATAACTGCAGGGAAAAAATGGTTGCACCCAGACAGCAGGCAGAGCTTGAGATGTATGCAGTCCAAAGCACATTCAGATATCACTGAGCAGGTTTGTATTGTGCCACAAAAGGTGGGTATGCAACTGAAACACATGTGTTTAAATAAAAGGCCTCATGATGCTAAACTTATCAAGATGAAAATATTGACAATACTTCCCAAGATTATTCAAGCCACTTTCAAACGAGTGACGGATCTTAGTCTCCTGTAAATATTAATAAGGTTAAACTGAAAAGTAAAATTGTTCTATTTTGGTAAAAGGTGACTTTGCATCTCCTGCATGAGGCTGTAAAGCCAGACTGAAAGAAGTAAACTAGCTGATAGCTACTGTCAAATATTTTATTGCAATCTTACTCTGAGTGATAAAAAGGAAGATGCAAGTGCTGTACCACGTGCAGCTATGCTGGCATTATTAGCAATAAATCCAAGCAGCCTCACACTGGATTATAAAATGTCTTTCCAGCACAGCACTGAAAAGATGCAAAATGTGCTGACATTGTTTTAGTGTGGGGAAACTACAACTTTACAGCTGGAAGAGAGGATGGGGAGGAGTCATTCCCTCTGCACTTCTAAAAGAAACATTACCAGTTTTCAGCAGCAGAAAAGGAATGACAACTGAGCTTTACAGCACTCTTGGTCTGATCAGTCATTTCTCATGTGCACAGCCAAGTGCTTCAACCTTTTTGCTAAAAACATTCATCATCACAGTGGAAAAGTGACAAATTGGGAACCAACAGGACTACACTAAAATGTTCTGATATTGCAGAAATCTCACAATAAAAGAGAAATCTGTATCTTCTCATAAACACCACAGAAATTCCCACCCAGAGAATGGCATATCCTACAGTTTGTGAAGGACTGTTACTGAAGTGAAACAGCTCTGAATTATATTTCTCTTGCTGTTTAAGCAGCATCTACAGACTGAAAACTCAGCCTGCAAAAGACAGAAATGCATGCAAGGAGTTAGGAATCAGGTATGCAAGCAAGATTCTAGGACAAATGGGTGGGGAAGAGCAGCTCTGAGCAATTCAGACTTTTGCCTGAACAACTGAGTACATCCAAAGGAAACTGCAGCCTGTGGTTTCCCAGGCCAGACATCCAAGTTCACCTCCAGCATGACAAGAGCTTGTTCCTAACAAGGAACAGAGTCCTCTAGAAGACACAGAGCCACAGGATTGACCTTTCACAACTAGAATGCACTTCCTGTGCACACGTATTTTAAAATACATATTCCTGGGAAAAAAATCCCAACACAAAAAAACCCCAAACATATCCCTGATGTGGAATATGAGTCTAGCTGAATGACTATTGTCCTTTAGCAAGAAACAAGTTCTCCATCCAGAGCTCATTAAAATCAGAAGAAATTGGATGCTTCTAGCAAGAGGAGGTTGTATATAAATTTTATCTACTTACCCATTTCTGCCAGATCCCCAATCAAAACAAGAGTCTTTTCTGAGAGCATGCCCCACTCTGAATATGTCTATTTCCCAAATTAACACAGCTTATTTTCTATTTCATGGGACACAGAACAGCCAAGACAAACAGAATAACCTTATTGTTCTTATCATTATTGCTGTACTGTACATTAAAGAAGGAGTTTTAAAAAACTCCTTAGTCCATCTTCCTGTCCTGAAGCAAGATTCAAAAATAGACACCCATCTAAAGTACCCTTATCCCGCATCAATTGCATCATATCCCCCTGGTCAGAAAAGAATTCTGTTATTTACACATGATAAGTGCCATCTTTTTTCTTGAAAATTGAGTTGCTTTTTTCCCCCTTATGCAAGACTCTCTTATTGATCACTAGCCTCCTAATGATCAAAATAATTAAATCCAAAAACTGAATACACTGTGGTCTGTTAAATCCATGTCCAGGCTTCACCTTCCAGAATAAACAAATGTAATTAGTTTAAAAATTGCTTGTAGTGGATAGAGACAAATATATTTATTTTAATTTCTATTTTTCAGTCTCCTTTCAGGTCTCCCTCAATATTTTCCATGTGACACATGATTTAAGTACAGATCTTTTCAATGCTACTGAGAGGGAAATTACTATTCTTGCACGAATTCATGTTGGCAAGAGAAAAACAGTGCTGGAAGTGTTACCTGTAATTAATTATTCTGTTTGATTTTTTGCAATTCTTCAGTTTACATTTGATCGTTACATTTTGCATTCCAAGTGCAGTATTTTATAATGTAGCCTTTCCTTCTCTATTTAATTTCATTTTATTGATTTCAGATTTACATTTGCAGTTCACAGTTTGGCTTTCTAATCTTGCCCTTAAAAGTGCTTAAAACATGGAGATTGAATTTGTTTTCATATAATTACACATTAGCAACAATGAGTAAGTTAGGAATCTGATCCACTGTCCACATCCACACACGATCTGTTGCACTCATTAAATAAAGGAGTATTTTGTGCTCTGCATCAAAGACCCATAGGCTGAAATTACCAACCCAGTAAAACAGAATAACTTACCCATTTACATCAAGAAAAGACAGAGTAAATTGGGCACCTTTAGGATCTTTTTTGTATGCTAAGGAAGATTATGGCCCAAAAAAAAAAAAAAAAGAGGTGGAAGGAAGCCCACTTTTTACAGTTTAGTGTAAAAAAACCATGATGTTTTCAAGACAAACAGTAGCTCCCACACTGGACACATTTTATACATTTTATATAAGAACTGTGTCAAATTGCCACAGCAAGAACATGATTAAAAATGGACACTGTGTTTTAACTGTTAAAATGTGAAGTATGCACAGAATTTCTCTTGCCTTTTTTTTGGAAGCAATTGCTCAAACAAACACCATTCCCAAGGTTATCTGCTAACAACCATAAAAAAGCTGGTAGAACATTTGCACATTTTCTCTTGTTCTGTCCTTCACTACTTTGTTGTCAAAATAGCACAAAGGTTTAGTGCTGCTACAGGCTCCCAATACTTTATATTTTTGAGTCAATACATATCAACAATCTGACTGCCTCATGCATTTATATAGCCAAGAGGATCACGTGCCAATCTGTAGGTTTAAAGCAGAAAAAATGACTACATTTTATTCCCCACTCTCAGCCAAGGTTCAGTGCCAAGCAAATCACTTGGGTTACAAGTAAAAATAATTTTTCAGACAGGTGCTGCTTTATAATTAAGCTGGAGTGGACTTCACAAATTCTCACGTTCCTTTATTCTATGGTAGCCAAAGAGCATCCACTCATCTTTAAAGGCGCAACTGACCTAGTGAATTCATGTCAGTCTTTTTGAGGAGGCCAAATTGTGGCTAATTCTTAATTCTGCCTCCATAGCACACTCTCCCATTCTAGGGCAATAGCAACCATTTCCAAGAAAAATTACCCCTCAACTGTAAAAAACCCAGGAAGCATTCTTTCCACAAAACAAATTAAAAAGTGGCTTTTCCAAACAGCAGGAAATCATTTTCAAAGAGAACATGAAATAGAGTTTGTGATGGTCTTGCAAAACCCAATCAGCCCATACTAGGAGGAACACACTAAATGCTTCTTGGACAAACAGTAAGATGCTACTTTTTCTGTTACCTGTTATTTTATTTTAACTAAGTAGGCCTCCTGACCTGTTTGGAATGCCTTCTGCAGTCTGACACCACCTGACTGAATCAGAACCAGCAGCAGCACCTAAGTCACAAACTGTAGGTAAAGAGCTGCAAGAGCAGTGAAGGCTGGAACTTACAAAACTTTAAAGTTCTGGAGATATAATAAAGTGAACAGTCCTTAAGAAAAAACCAGAGGATACCTTAGACTTGCTCCAAAGCAGTACCTTCAGCTCCAGTGACATTTTTTCCACTAGCAGGTTTCTTCTATTTTGCTCTCAGTCCATCCCTTCCAATGCCCAGGCAAATTTGAAGCAACAGCTAGCCTTGTTCTAAGGGAGAGAAAACAAGTTTACTGCACTTCCCAGGACAACACACTTTTAATTCAGTTTTGATAGTCTCTTGTGGGTAAAATAGATGCATTAAAAAAATGGAAATGCCTTCTCTTTGCTTTAAATTTATACTGCCTGTATACACAGGTACAGCAGCCTGGGGTGGTTCCCTTAGTGCCAGTGGAATTTTATGATTTACTCTCCAGCCATCAGACTCATGGTTCCGTTTTCCAGAGTAAGGAAGGGTGTCTTCCCAAAGTTCCACATTAACACAACTCCAAAAAGGTTTTTTCTCCATGGCAAACCTTGTGCTTTCTTTCTCACACTACAGGGAGAGGTGACTATACAAAAGGCAGCTGGTAACTTGAATTGGGAAGTAGGAACTGTCTGTATGTGTTCACTATTGCAAAGTCTGGGCATACAGACAACAGCAGCTACCTCTTCTTCATGAGGGCTGACTCCTGCTCACATGCCTTAATATAAAACAAAATAATTAAAAATAAAGACAGTACCCTATCCCAAAAGGGTAATATACCACTGCTATCTACTGCTATTTCAGTAATTTCTCAGGGGTGTGCAGTGACATGACTGCAGAGAGGCAAAGGGCACAAACTGAACAACAAACAGGGAATTCCATCCTTTGGATGACATTGGAGACTGGACACAGATCTGGGTGATTTGCTGTAGGTGACATTGCCACGAGTAGAGAGGTTAAAGTAGATGGTGTCCCTGGATGCCTTCCAACCTTACCTAGTCTGTCAGGAGCCCACACTTTTCTGTGGACAGGTGTTATACCACATTCACTCTGTTTATATAGCTCAAAAAATCCCCACCAAAGCCAACCAGATTGGAGGCAGCAGCTAATTCTTAATCATCAGGTCAGCCTAGCTACATCAGAAAACAGGACAGGAGGCCAGCACTACCTTTTCTGTATTTGTTCTTCGTTGGAACGTGCATAAGTGGAGAATAAAAATCAAGTTTTTGAGTTCATATAAGAGCAATTCTTTGAATTTTACCTCATCAATAAAATCTCTGTAATAGTTTCCATTTCCTTTTAACTATGTAACTATGTAAAACAGTTTATGTAAGAATATTCTGAAATAACAAATGAAAGCTTAACATGGAAATAGGGTATGGAGACAAGTATTTAAGATGAGCATTTGCACTCAACAACTGCTCAGGGTTGCACACAAATCTTGTAACTTTGGCTACAGCCTTTGTATTTACCTCAGAGGTTGACTCTTTGCAGGCATCACAGAAAGCACGGACCGTGAAACCAGCATCATCCGGTGATGTGGAATCCTTCTCGGGCTCCTCGCGCCTGAGGGCTGCGACAAATCACCACAGGGAAGTACCGCAGCTGCTACAGGGCTCCTAATTTTACACTGAAGTTTCATTTTAAACGTAAAGAACAGCTGGGACGTTTATTATTGTATAATTTCATCGCTTAATACCTCAAGTTCTACTTTAAAAACCAAAACGAACACCCTCAGGGAGTGACGCAGGTGCTCGTTCCCCTCACGCGGTACCCGTGACCCGCCGGAATGCGGCCCAGGCCAGCCCTGCGTTCACGGATCTGCTCCCGAACGAGGAGACATCGTGAGGAGACAGCGAAGACACCGCGGGGACACCGTGAGACACGGCGAGGACACCGCGGGGACGGCGGGGACACCGCGGGGACACCGCGCTGCCGGCCCGGCCCGACCCAAGGCGCGGGCGGTGCCGTCCCCTCAGAGCCCTGGCGGCGCCCACTCACGAGCGGCGCTCCCTCAGGAGTGGCGCCACCTTGTGGAGCCACCT
>JBBMKD010000022.1:14762059-14783628 GCA_037834095.1 Argya squamiceps
AGTGGCGCCCCCTTGCGGAACCCCCTCAGGAGTGGCGCCCCCTCACGAGCGGCGCTCCCTCAGGAGTGGCGCCCCCTTGTGGAGCCCCCTCAGGAGTGGCGCCCCCTTGCGGAACCCCCTCAGGAGTGGCGCCCCCTCACGAGCGGCGCTCCCTCAGGAGTGGCGCCCCCTCGCGGCGCCCCCCGGCAGTGCCGCCCCTCAGGAGCCGCAAAGACGAGGGGGGCGAGTAATTCTCACCGTACTCAAGTGGCAAGACCAACCGAGAAAAAAACCACCCCACACCCGTCACATAAATTCATCTTGAGTTACTTTATTTTTCACAATAATAAAAAATAAATTAGTCATAAACAAAAATAGTTAACATTTTTTCATCGAAGAGAAGATGTGTACAATATGAAAATGATGCTGTACAGTTCTGGTTCAGGTACATTGCCACGGATATATATTCCTGAACGAGTCAGAAAGCAATTTGCCTATACTCTTCCCCCTTTAATTCACTCAAGGAACTGGCTAATCAGAAAGTTTAGAAAATTGTATTATGGATTTACAGTATGACATATATACAAAAATATATATGTAATACCTGTGCTATAAAATTCCCTAAAAAGATGGGTTAGTATAATGAAAAAAGCTGGACAAAATTCGAATGGTATATGTAAATAAATACATATTAGGTCCCTTTTAATAAAAAAATCTGCCTATTCTAAATATTTGAAATATTTTGGTGCAGTGGCTTGTTCCATAGACACAGCTCAGCATTACATATTTCCCATAGACATCTTGTATTTACAAATAACAACAAAATAAGTTATAATAAAGTATATCCTTCTGCCAAAATCAATTATGAGGGTCAAGTAGACAATTTTATACATATTAAAAAAAAAAGTTAGGGTTTTTTTGTCTCCCGTCCTTCCTGATCCTCTGTGCAGATCCTGAGTGACTATGATGGACTTCACAAGCTTCATGTACCCAACCCCTGCCCAGGCCACCGGTGTCAAGAGACACAAACACAGCATGGAAATGCAGTCAGACAAGCAGCAACGACTGTGCTGAAAGGTTCACCAGAATAAAGCTCCCCTCCTCTCCAGGTGTGATGGTTCTTAGCTGTATCCAATTGCAGTACATGGGGATAAAGAAAACTGGGGACTCATCCCTCTGAAATTCTGGTTATTAAAAGCTGAGAAGCAAAGAACCAAATTCAGGTCTGCTATGAATTCTCTTATATGGAATTTTCTCCCTTTTCCCCGGTCTAAATTTTGCCCACAGTGAAACATTATAATGATTACAAGTTTGCTTTAAAATATATTGAAAATGTTTAGTGGATGATTTTTCATTTCTGATGTAGAAAATATTTATTTTACTCTGTTTTCTAAACAACGCCTAATTTAATCTCCCATAAACATTCTGTAAATTTAGAAATAAATTGACTTTCACGTTCAAAATTTCATGATTTTTGTTCCAATTACAGGCATGCAAATGAATTATCTGCCCAACATACAGAACAGCTCCTAAGAAGTCAGAGACACTAAGTCTCAAGAAAAGCAGGTAAACACGTGGTTTTTCCTTTGTGAGGACCATAACTCCTTCTGTGCAATAGATGTTACATATGAGAATAAAGGGCCACTACAGCCCTCAATAGCTGTGCAACCACAGGGTCACTGCACAGGAATTAATTCAGTATATCCTTCACTATTATGTATTTAAAACTAGCCAACATGGACAGACACGATAATCCAGACGCTGGCAAAAATACAGCTCTCTTAACAGCTGAGCTTATTTCTAACACACATTCTTATTAATCAAAGGCCAGTTCAGGATTTTCAGTAATTCTGGCAAAATTTAATATTGTCATCCAAAGGACAAAGGGATGAAAGTGAGATAAGAAGGAGGAGAAGCCTTGGTGTTGGTGTAAAAGTGAAGTGGGTCAGGATGAGGATGGGGAAAAGCAAAGCCCTAAAAGGCACATTTTACTACTTACAGTGGTACAGGTCCGTAAGACATGGAAGTTGTGTGCAGATTTTACCCTTTAAGCAGCTGGACTCCTTCAATGAAGTATCTAACTTACTCTGATCTTCCTGAATTGCATAAGGCACCTTCAAGGCAAGGAAGCATTTTTTTTCCACTATTCTGCATGTTTTTGACTGATATTAAAATGTCAGAAAAAAGAAATGAAAACATTAAAAATCAGAAGTCTGCATAATTGATATTTGCAATTGATAATGTGCATAACTTCTTATTTATACTGGTTTCATATTTGCTCTAAGTCTACTACATTCATTAAGGCCACCTCTGACTTACAGAAAATGAAGTCAGACCCTCTGCAGGCATCATCCTAAGTTGCAGCACTGCTCCATTAGAACAAACACTTGCTACAGGCACGATTTCAGAATCCTGCTTTGTGAGATGGTAAAATCTTAGCACAGCACTTGTGCAGACAATATTAGCACACTGAAGTGCTGATGAAAAGGGCTCATTCGTTCATTTTGCAGGAACAACTATTTTAATAATGCTGACACATGAGAAGAGATGATAAATTATTAGGTTCAGCAGCATTCTGGCACTTTCTTACCATTAGATATTTAATTAGGTAAAACAGTATTTTTTTATCTGGTACATCTGAAAAATGTCTCTTAACTTAAAAAGAAGCACAATTTGTATAACCATGGCTCACTGCATTCAATTCACAAAGCTGTGCACATTAGATGTGACACAGGTTTATACTGCTATGTGTGTGTATGTATTCTTTGACAGCTGTCACAAACCCTGTTTACATTAGTGGCAGCTTAACAGAGCCTACAAGATGACCATCTTTGTAAAATAAGCTAATGGCCATAGAGTCCAGAGCAGAATAACAGATTTTATGAAACAAGAGGATCTGTGTATGTGCTGAGTCACTGATGGTCTCACAGCCAAGGCAGGTGTAACAAGAATTTGTTCTGACTGCAAAGCAGATTCCCTCTGCATCTCATTTGCCTTGGGGTTTTCAGGAAGCCTTTTTATGAACAGGTATTTCCCTCTAGCTGACAGGAAACACTTCCTTGGGATGAGAGAGACAACAGCAAAAACTGTATAATGTATGTCAAGATTAGCTGCAATGAGATACACAAATTAAAATCTGTATTCAGAAATACTGGATTCCAGAGCTATTTACACTGCACTTTATCCACATCATTCTTTGGTCAAGAGTCTAAGGAACACAATATGATAACAAATCTGTAAGTTATCTTTGTGGATAAATCTTTGTAATACAAGGGAACAGGAGGACTGTGAAAGATTCATGAACTTGAATTAAAAGTTTCCTAATTAGAGTTTCTGTTTCCAACAACTTTATGTCATTATTTACAGTGAAAAAGCCGAAGTCAAAGTGTACAGAAACAGCCAATGACATTTTTGGCTGACACACAGCAATTTATAGTCACAAAGAGCACTTCCAAATTTTAGGGGAAACACTTCTTCATTTCATGTAGCCAAACAGTAGCAGTTCATCATGTCCAAAATACATTTTTCAAGAGTGACCAAATCAAAGCCTTCAAAAGTTCATCTCAGTGCAAGGCAGCTTTCAGACTGCAGGAATTCCCCCTTCCTGTGGCTCCCAGCACACAAACTGATGTGACTGCTTCCACAGCCAGCAGCCTCGCAGCCTTCCTCTCCACCAGAGCAGTAAGAAGGAAAGGACACACAACGAGGCTCTGCATCAGTGGCAGGATACCTCAACCACACCTCTGGGAGTGACTGAACACAGATTATTACAGCTGTTTTACAACTCACACACCAGGCACCTCAGGAACAGATGCACAGATGGGCATTACTAAATTACAAGCAATATGCTGAAATAAACAGCTGAATAAGCAGAGGTGTTGATTTTTTTCCCCTCAGCCTTATTTACACATTTGAAAGACCTCTCAAATAAAGGCTAGAGAACATGCAGATAATGCAAAACCTCATCTGCACTGCATAGTATACTATTTGCTTTTAGCAAGCCTCAAGGCTGAGTACAGTAACTGCAGAAATGAAAAATCATCACTTCAATTCAGCTCTAAGTCTGCAGCCATTCTTCAGGAATAGAAAAGGAGTGGTATGAATAGATCTGTGCAATGAAACATTGAGCAAAGAAAGACAAGTTTGTTGTAATAATTGATCAAAACCTGAAGAATGTCAATAGCTAAGATCCCATTTTTACAGATACTCAGCTACTAAACTCATACTGCTGCCTGATACCAAGAGTAACAGACTGCTGTGAGGCACACAGGCCTCTGTCCTTTGGTGGCTGTTTCAGAAACTGGTGACATAGCCAGACTAGGTCTGAACAAAGTACTTTGGTTTGGCAGTTGTTAAACAATAGTGCAGAGACAAGAATTAGGCAAGATCCCAGTTCTGAAATAAGTCCCCTACAGAAAAGAGACCTCACCAATGGAAACAATCACTTTTTATACCAGCAAAGGCTCTGCCCCTTTCTGGTTAACCTGTCCCACTGACAGCTGCAGCTGTTGAAGACTTAAAGAGCCAGACACTAGTGTCACTCTGTAGGGAATATATTTTAAAATCCATATAAAATTATAAAAGTGTATCTTCACAAAAGTTTATGAATTAAATATAAAGGCACCTTCTGGCAGTCAAGTGTGTATATATCTGCTGCCTAAGGACAGGACATCAGTTAAAAGGACAACTGAGAGAGTTTAACAGTGACTCTGATTTACTATAATGGACTGAAGTAGTTAAAAATATATGTCAGAGTGCTAGGAAACTGATGATAAATGTTTTCCAAGGGTCTGGTTCTTTGGGAAGTCATTTTTCTCATGCACGCTCCATTGATTTAGTTCTCTAACTTAAGGCAGTCCAAAATACCAAGTAAAAGTAAGCACTCAGAAAATACTGGAGCAGCTGCATCCACACTGGTCAATTATCTCCAGTAATTGCCTGCAATTGATTTTAGTTTTCATTAATTTCACAATCTTAAGGCCAGCACGTTCCTTAAATAATTATCTGACGAGCAGGTGCAAACAACAGTATCACCAAAAATGAACGCTTTAACAAAAAAAATCATGATTTTACAACAAACATCCTAAGAAGAGATAACTGCACAATAAGTGTAACTGAAAGGGTGTGAGATTTCACCATAGTGTTGATGCACTCAGCAATATAACCCCATCTGTAAGCAGCCCCAGGTGCTGCAGCACTGCTGGAGCCCCGTGGGGAGAGGCCCCAGGAGCTGTGGGCAGGGCAGGGCAGGGCAGGGCAGGGGGTTATCTGTGCCCCAGGAAGCCTGGCTGTCTGTTGGCCACACGAGTGCACGAGGCACAGCACGCTGTCTTGTAGTAGGTGTACACACACAGCCGGGCCTGCACCACCACGTTGCAGTTGTAGTATTTGTCCTTGCAGTTCTCATCTGTGCAGGGAAAGAGAGAGAAGAAACTAAAGAAAACAGCACTGGAGCAACAAATAACTAATTCCTTTCTTTTACCATGTAAAACTCCTTGGACCTCTGTTTACATATTCATTGTCAGGTCAAAACAGCTGATCTAAGCAAACAAGTTAGATTATTTAGGATTTCACATAAAGCACGAAAAAAAGATAGCTATCCCCATTTTCCCAGGTCTTTAATGTTATCTTAAAGTATGCTGAATAATTCTCAACTGAAAGTTGTTGGAGATCATTCAGAGTTAAAATTGTCTCTAAATTCTTGCATCTTTCTCTTCCTAGCCATTCTCATTACTATAAAACTCAAATCTGTATGAGATGAATGGCTAATTTCAATGCAAATTCAGTGCACTCCTGTATTTACTATATACAAAAGGAAATTGCTTCATTGCACTTAATACCTTAGTTCAATTTTGTTGGTTCTTATAGAACCTGTTTCCAAACACAGCATATAATGATCCTTTTTTTTGTTTTAAATACTCTTCCAAGAGAAACCCTGGAGAATGCAAGGAGGCTGCAGAAAAACACCCTGTATGTACCATTTTCACACAAGCAGATCTCTCACAGTCTCAGCAACTTCAAGAATAAGCCAGTTTCTTACACATTACAAGGAAAACATTTTTATTGGAAACCTGCTTTTAAAGCACAGAAAAGAGCTGTATTTTGTGTAAAAATAAAACTCTGAACTTGATAAAGAAAATATACTATTAAAGCCTCTGCAAGACTATAAAACAACTTCTCCACTAGATGGAGTTCCATAGTTAAAGCAGAACTTTCCTGCCTTACCTATTTCAGGGACACAATCCTGTGTATTGCAGGGCTCTTTCTCCTCAGGTTTGAGCTGTGGGTCACACTGCGTGCTGGCTGCCATGTCATCTGACAGACATCTCACCTCCCGCACCCGAAATCCTCCTTCACACGACTTGGAACACTGAAACAAATGAGCTGGAGGTCATGAAGACCATAGCAGATGGGTAATTACAGAAAGTAAACAATGAACCTTGATGCCAGACTCAGGTATCACTGCAGCTTTTTATCAACTTCACCCTACTGGTTTCTATTTTCTACCTATTAAACCCTTAATATACAGGTAAAACTCTGCTAAAGATTCCCAAACATTTCTGACCAAAG
The DNA here is from genome assembly GCA_037834095.1 of Argya squamiceps. Lineage (NCBI taxonomy): Eukaryota > Metazoa > Chordata > Aves > Passeriformes > Leiothrichidae > Argya > Argya squamiceps. The sequence goes on from JBBMKD010000022.1 coordinate 14,768,609, forward strand.
GAGCAACCACTGGACAAATAAACACAGTGGATGCTGTGCAACTGAAATCAAGCTAGAACAGTACCCTTTCTGGATTTATTATTTAGCATCTGCTTTAATTAGTCTGGTTGCTCTCAGCTCATTTAGATGTATCTCCCAAATCTACTCTTTTCACAGTGCTCACATTTCCTGCTTTAAGAACTTAACTGCACTGAACTTTAGTATTTGACTGCCCTGCCCTCCACTGGCCTTTTTGCCATTTATATATAAGCAGGAATAATTTTAATTACCTTTTTTTTTCTAGCACTCAATTATTTTTCACTTCTTGCAGCACAGTGATTTTACTAAGCATTATAAGTTCCTTTGAATTTCTGAAGGAAATATTTCTGTGCTCCTTCAGGGTTTGTTATGAAGCCAGAGACTTTTGTACTTGCTTGTTATGGTACTTTTAAAGCCAATTATTACACATTTCTGCCCATACTGAAGCAAATCCCCACTGGCCAAGGGTTTTGCCTGAGTGAGGTCTTTGAGATTTGGCTCACTGTCCAGTTTGACCTAATACTCAAAAACTTAATTAAACCTGGGTCATTTACGATTAAAACCTTCATAGCCCAAAACTAGTAAGAATGTTTTCTTTCTGACTTTTTTGGCATAATCATTTCTTTTCCTAACATTGCATGAACAGCTTATCACAATTATAAAATCATGTATTGTAAAAAATCAACTGAGGTAGTCTCAGTACTATATTATTTAACTGCTTTTTCATCTTTAAGTACAACCTTTACCCACATTTGAAAGGGCAGCCGTGTGCAACAGTAATAGAACATGGGTTTTTCTGGAGTCACTCCTGGTACAGAATACTGCAATGATTCACATCCAGCCACAAGGACTTAGAATGGAACCAAACTCACATCACACCTCACACAAACCATTCTGAGCTGCAGCCACACTGCAGAGCTGCCATTGGCAATCTGACCTACAGCTCAACAAAGGGCCCAAGTTCCTGCATTCCATAGATGCCATCTCCTTCTAAGATGACAATGGACTTTCTAATTTTCATTTAGTACTAAAATGTTGAGGGTTTTTGGGTAAAAAACCCAATAAAATATATCAGATATAGGAAATTACACAAAGATAGATGAAACTGAAGCATTTTGTGGCACAGTGGTGAATGTAGCTGGCCCATTCCAGGGGAAATTGAAGATACATGAAGTTGCACAATACATTTTCTCTCTGTGAAGTTCTAAGGATTACAGTGAAGAGTTTACAGTAGAATAATATGGTAAAACTGACTCTAAAAAATGAACTCATCCCTCATTCTTTATTAAATGCTCCTTAATTTTAATGAAACTAGAGATGTGAAAGGAACTTCTAAGTGCACCACACTGTCTCACTGTAAGGGCCAAACTAACTTTATAAAAGAAGAAGATTCTATGAAGAAGACATCAATGATAAGAAGACCACCGTGCAGCGTCTCTTTCTGGTCAAGATACTTCCTGAATTTTCTGTGTTCCACCAGGCAAAGAGTATGCTTTCTTTTTATTATCATTCCTGTGCAAAATTAAATCACTTTCATGACGGGTGGTTGTATGCAAATGATGTTCTCTTTCAACAGAAACAGAAAAAATGTATCAAACAAAGTACAGATACAGGAAAACATGACAGACTTACTGTGCTCCATTCTGTATGAAACCACTTCGATCCACATGGTTTGAGGTAGCAGGATTGCTGGCTGGGAGGTTTTTCCAAATATGAGCATTCATAGGGGTCCAAAACATCAAAATTACCTTCAGTTTTCCTAACACAAATTACTTCTCTCTGCTGAGTTCCACTACCACATTCAATAGAGCACTGGATCAGAGAACAAAGAAGTGGGAAAATCTGTTATTCTTCTCATGTCCTTCAACGTGTTTACAAAGTAACATTTCTCCGCATCACGTGGTACCACAGACTTAAAACATATTTCTACTTATCTCCATGGAGAAGACATATGACTCTAGGTGTACTTCTGGAAAAATCTCAAAGTGCAGTTTACCTGTAGCTACAAAAAGCAACGGTATTTATTTTTCTAATCAAAGGAGCAGCATAACTCACTTTCTCCATAAACAGTGCTCCTGTTTCTTGCTGCAGCAGGATCGAATGTGCTGCACTGAACTTTGGAGGGTTATAAGGTTAGAGCACAGCTCTGCAGCTTTACAAAGCCTCACATTCTGTGCTGGTTTTAGAAAATGCCTTCATCTGCCAGGGTGTTATTTTCATGTCTGCAAGTACCTATGTGATGTAGTGCTGGTTCCAGTTCTGAAAAGCGAATTTGACTCACTTGGATTCCTCCTGCCCATTTAAAGGTTAAGTACACACACAATACTGCTCCTGGCACTTGTAAAAAGGCTTTTGGAAGATGATTAGAGCAACATATTGGTTTCTATGCTGCATAAAGGACTGTGACTTTCAGAAGGCTTTTTGCAGCATAAACCAATGAAATGGTCCTGACACTGGGAATTTTCTTTACGTTTTTTGGTAGAATTTACAATCCCTTTACCAGATTCCCACAAAACTCTTGAGCTGAATGAAGAACCTTAAGATAAAGGTTAAATTACATAAATTACAGGGAGTAACTGCACATTGTTTAACACAAAACATCTCTTTTAATGGTTCTTTCTAAAGGCACCATCTGAACACCACACCTCAGCTCTGGCAGAGGAAGGCCAGCCCTCAGTGCTCCCTCCTGCTCTGCCCTACCCACTGCTCTCATTTTGCTATTAAATCCCAAATAGACCAGCCAGGACTTGGCCAGTACAATTGATGTTGTCAGACACAGCTTTCAGATGAGTAAAGACTTGGCACCCTTGTGTGCACCAAACAATTCAATTCCATGCAAAGAAAGAAGGTGAATGAAAAGAACAGTCAGGATGGCCTGACTGAACATCTCTCCAGTGCAGCAAAAATGGGTACAGAGCTCCTATTCACTGTCTGGAGCAGTCTGAGGAACAAGGCCTGGATTTCACCTGTTATTAGAACTGCAGATAAAGGTTTTTTGTATCTGAATTTGTTATTATTGTTATACATATCCTTATACACAATAATTATTACTTACACTTGAAAGCATTAGCATGGCAGTAGCCCTGTAAGCTCCCTCTCAGCTGTACCAGTTTAATTTCCAGCTCCTTATCTCCTGGAAGGACTGTGGGATCTGCACAGCTCCAAGTGCTGGCACCAGCAGCCCCAAAGGCTCCCCAGGCTGTGCCAGAGCCGGCACAAAGGGACAGAAATGCCTGGGCACGAGTTCACAGCCTCTGAAAGGCCTTTGTGCCTGACAGCAGCAATGCTCATCTGGAACAAGGAGGGCTACTAGGTGTGCACGAGGCGAAGAATTTACTCTGAGGAAAGAGCATCAGTATAGAGGCCACTAACCAAAGTTGTTCTTTTGCCTATTGTAGTGACTTTCAGTACAACAATACCAAAGCTAACTTTTGGATTCAGCCATTGGGTTTTGCCTTCTTTATCTTTTGGAAATTTCATCTACATACATATGTGTAGGTATGTATCTCCCTGCATTTATGCCTGATCTCAAAGGCTCTTCTTTAGGAATTGCAAATCCATTCCTTTAGTGTTCACATGAACATGCTGAGCAGCGTTCTGTCACCATTCATTTCATAAACACACTGGGTCAGTAGGTGAAAAGTAAAAAATGAAGATAGAGAGGAGGAGAAGAACTAAATCTTTTTTTTCATCAAAGTAAAAAAACACAGCAGATGCTGAAAAGTACTGAACACCAACTCAGTAAAAAATACCAAAATACTCTAGAGAGAAGAAGAAATACCCAATGGCACACACCTCCATTACATCAAAATACAAGTTTGAAAGTAAAATACCAGCAGAAAATCAACAGACACGTTAGATTTGCTGCCTGGCTTACTGTCACCCTAAGTCTTCTTGCCTTGTGACTGTTTGCAATTTTGTAGTGAAGATTCTCACTCAGCTTTATGTAAACTATGTATATATTTAGAATTATCTACTTGGTTTACACAGTTCTCCTCTGGGAGGAGAAACATGATTGATGGTGAGGTTCACCAATGAGATCGGAGAGGTGGCAACCTGTGTAGCCAATCTTTTGTCTTCTGTAAAAAGCATCTACAAAGTGAGTTGGAAATATTAAAATAGAACTTAAAATATAAAAATACAAATAAAATATAAATATAATAGAAATAAAATATATAAAATATATAAATGGAGTCAGAAATATTAAAATAGATCTTAAATATAAAAATATAAATAAAATCTAAATACAAATATAAATACAATAAAATATAAATAAATTATATAAATGGAGTCAGAAATATTAAAATAGAACTTAAAATATATAAATAAAAATAAAAATAAAAAATAAATAAAATGCATAAATGGAGTCAGAAATATTAAAATAGAACTTAAAATATAAAAATACAAATAAAATATAAATAAAATAAAATATAAATAAAATGTATAAATGGAGTCAGAAATATTAAAATAGAACTTAAAATATAAAAACAGAAATAAAATATAAATATAAATATAATAAAACATAAATAAAATACATAAATGGAGTCACAAATATTACAATAAAACTTTCCTGCCTGCCTTTGTGCTGTCTGCCCGCCCTCTGTGTGTCCCACCCGGAGCTCACCTGTGTCCAGCCCCCAGCGAACCACTCCAGCCTTCCGGCGCAGGGCCCGTTGTTGCAGGGGGTGGTGTCCGGGGGCCGGTTGCTGCCGCAGCCCTCCAGGGGCAGGCTGCTGACGTGGTTGGTCATGCAGAGCACGGAGCGTGTGCGGAGCCCGTCCCCGCACTCGGCCGAGCACTGCCACAGAGAGAGACACAGCTCGGTCACTGCGAGCCCCCGGGATATGGCACTGCCACAGAAAACACACAGGGCTCCTGCTGCAGGCAAAGCCCCGGAGCCCCCCAGCCAGGCCACCAGGGCTGCCTGCAGCCTAATCCATGTTCCAGGCATGGCACAGGCACAAGAGAGCTCAGAAAACACACAGGGCTCCTGCTGCAGGCAAAGCCCCGGAGCCCCCCAGCCAGGCCGCCAGGGCTGCCTGCAGCCTTCTCCCTGTTCTAGCACGGCACAGGCATGAGCAGCGCTACATGAGCTTCTCTGCACAGAAAACACACAGGGCTCCTGCTGCAAGCAAAGCCCCAGAACCCCCCACCCAGGCCACCAGGGCTGCCTGCAGCCTAATCCATGTTCCAGGAGTGGCACTACACGAGCTTCTCTGCTCCTGGAGAGCTTAGAAAACACACAGGGCTCCTGCTGCAGGCAAAGCCCCAGAACCCCCCACCCAGGCCACCTAAATTGCCCACAGCCTTCTCCCTGTTCCAGGCATGGCACAGGCACGAGCAGTGCCACATGAACTTCTCTGCTCCTGGAGAGCACAGAAAACACACAGGGCTCCTGCTATGTTTTTTCCTGTTTTTTTTAAAAGCCCCAGAACATCCCACCCCGGCCCCCTAAATTGCCCACAGCCCTCTCTCCCTGTTCCCGGCATGGCACAGGCACGAGCAGGGGGGCAAGGAAACGCTGCACAGGGAAATGGCAACTGACAGTCACGGAAATTCATTCATTTACTCAAAGTGGATTATTTTTTACTTGTAATTCAGCTCTAGAAAATTGTCTTGCAGTGTCATACTTCTGAAAACACTACAAGTAGTACCTGTCTCTACAGTTAAAAATGAAAGGACTAGCTAAGAAAGAAATCTCTTGGTTTACAGCTTTTTGTTAGCTTTCTCTTCCTTTCTCCCTGTCCGTAAATTCCTCCAGTTTTCATTTTATTCATCTTTTTTCACCGTAATTAGTAGCTCTGAGAATGGGTAATTTCAGTAAGAGGCTTTTCAGACAGCAGTCCTATCTCAGCCTTTGTTTTTGCTCTCTGAGTTTCTCCTCCAAGCATTCAAGCTGTCAGCCAGGCAGATTTTACACTGGCTGAGAGGACAAGGGTAGGAAGACTGAGGGCTGTGACACTGGGAATAAAGTGACTGCACAGCACACCCAGGAACTTTTCCACATAATAAACTGACAGAGTCTGACAGCACAGTAAAGTAGAAAAATATACATTCTTTTGGCAGGTCATTTCAAAAGGTTCAGGTAAATCCTCACTAAATAATTGTAACTACCATGAGTTATTGCCCAGCCTGTTTCAACTCCAGGTTTTAAACTGCTTTTAAGTGGTGGCCAAAGAAGCTTATGTCCATTCAATGCTGCTCTTCAATGACAGGACTTTCCAGTAACTGATGTTCACCATTCTCAAAGTTACACTGTTGAATTCTGAAAGCTCTTACTAAATAGTGATATGCAGATTCTTATGTCACCTATTCGAAGACAGTATGCACATCATTCACAAATCACAGGATAAATTCCATTTATGCCCTTAGAGTTTGCTCTTTCATCTACTGAAGCAGGGAAATCTCTGGTATTTCATTGTCCTAAGCAGCATCAAACTATTGACATTTAAAAAACAGAAACATGCCAAGGAAATAAAGTCTGGTGTTTGACTATTCCTTTGTTGCTTAATTATTTCTTGATCTTCCCTTTTGTTTTCTGTTAAAATGCATTTGGCATTCCGTGTCTAGACCATTAACATAAAAGAAAAACCTATGTGCAGCTCACTGAAAGACATGAATATAATGGAATTTAAACAGAGCAATTATATTACACATGCAAAGAAACCCACAAATAAACATGTAATATATGAGAAAAAAGATGCATTTGATTGCTATTTCAGACTTTATTTTTAACATACAATGTAATTAGGAGAATCTGTGTGTCACTTCCACAATGAGCACCACATTCCTTGTGGATGAACAGAACTCTGCAGTAGAACATTTTTTAAATTTTATTGACCAAGAATGAGTCAAAAAACTGGAAATGAGACACAAAGCTGACCATTACCTTGATTTAGCTGTCACTGGTAACAGTGTCAGGGCTCACTTCCCATAGTTAACTGCACAACAGCAGAGGCCACGACAGCAGCTCTGTTAACAACAGGACCAACCAGTGCAGTCACTCATCCCCTCCAGAGTGAAAACACAACTGGTTGCAAAGTGCTCTTTACTCACTTCCCGGAGGAACACTGGTTACTTGTGTGAAACATGTAGTCATGTTACACTCATTTCACAGATAGAGAATACAAAACCACTTTTCCTATCAGCAGGTTGATTTCTTTCACGAGATGTTCAAACAGAACAGCAAAGCTTTACTGAAATGGAATACCTAGAAAACCAAAGAAGTGATTCAACTCTTCAGAAGCAATTTTTCTAACAAAGTACAATTTTTGAAAAACTAGAAGTTCGGGTTTCTTTCTCCATCTCCAAGATCAAGTAATTAAGCATCTCTCAAATGATGCCTAGGAGTAACATAATGAACCTTTTCTGTTGGTGATGCACAACAAAATTTTCCACCTCCAAGCAGGTATGTAAAATAGATTTGCCTCCTGACAGCAAACCAAGTCCATGGCTAAGGAGGCCTTTTCAAGATAAAGTGGCAAAATCTTGAAAATGCAAGAATAATGTAAATTGTGCTATGTGCTAACAGGAAAATAATGTAAATTTTCCTGTTCATATAAACTACAACTGAACTACACCCATTTCAGACAGGCCACTCCCAGGTGAGCTGAGCCCCACACTGTGGCTCCCACCCAGACCTGCTGTGAGGAAATCAATTCTGTGGCTGTTCCCATTCCAAGTGTGTTCAATTACATTAAGCAGAGAGAACTTATGCAGATGCTCTGCAAACATTTTTCTTATTGCTAACTAATTTTCATTTGACAACCTAGTTTGCTTTTCTGCTTTGCAAACCAGAGCTGGGAACAAATTTAGTCTGTAAAGTCATCCAGAAAATCTCCCCAGTCTTATGTTTTAAATGATTATGTTATGAACTAGGCTTGCATATCACATAACAGAGGAAATACCAAATGGGAAGGTATAGGGTTGTTCCACTCTCTGCTGCAAGATTTTACTACAGATTAACTACCCTCTAAGGATTTACAAAGCAAACTTAAACCTGAATGTTTTGCATTATGTATTTGTTTTTTCATGTTTTTATCTCCTTTTCAGCAAAAGTCTTCTCTGTGAAAATCACAGATTTCTGAAGTCCAAGGCAGGGAGTAGGGAGTTGGAAAATGAATCCTCTCCCCTTGGTTTTCACAACTGACACACCCATTACTTTCAATTTGGTGCCATTGATTTGCTGCATTAATACACAGTAACTGCCATAACCTAACGTTGTGAAACATGAGGAACTTTCACAAGCTGCAACTTTATTCTGGTCCTATTATTAAAGATATTTTGTTTCACAGTCTTGTTTTAATTGGCACAAATTCCTCAGAAACCTCCGTCTGTGTTTTAAGGCGTCTGCCATTTTTCCTCTTCCTGAGGTCCTTCCCTCTTGAGTTCAATTTCAGCAGCTTTCCATCCCCATTAAAAACTAAAAATAAACCCCCTCATTCAGGGCTCTGATAGTTGTCGGAAAACAACTGAGTAGCAGTCCAGGAAAATAAGGCAAGTTCCTGCAAACTTGGAAAACTCTAAGTGGAAGCCTCAATTTTTGTCACAGCTACAAGACAAGGGTAGAGCAAAAAAAATCCCCTTTAGCAGTGCCAGTTCCCTTCACTGTTGTGCCAGCCCTACTCATTGCCCTCAAACTGGGCAGCAGACCTCAGGGAAGTGGCACAGGAATTCTCCTGGGCCTCCAAAGAGCTTTCACACAGCCCTCAGCATCACTGCCAGCCTTAATTAAATTGTTAAATAACAATCGAGTAAAACAACCCCAGTTGTGCAGGATTTCTGTCTACCACACTGTTAACCTTCATCACCTTCATTATTTCCCACAAGAGATAAGATTCTATCATTGTCCTGATATTACTGAAAAAAAAAATCTATGTTTCAAATACATTTATAAAACTCCTTAGCATTATTTGACCTACTCTGAGAAAATCCATTTCAGAAGGGATTTTAGACAGATTATGTAACCCTTGTTTTTCCAATAATACATTCAGAATTGTATTTCAGATCACTTCTGCCACAGCTCCAAGACTGGGGCAGATTTTAAAAGGAACATAAACCCACTGAGAGCTGCCTTGATTTCTTAAAAAAGGGGAAAAAAATTAAAAGGGAGTGTGCTGGTTTCTGGTCTGCTTACCAGCAAGCAGTAGTGACCAGCATAAAACAACCAGGGAGTGTAGGAAGAAATATCTTTTTGCTGCCATTTTCTGATACCTAGATTTAAACTGTTTCCCTTTAGAGGGCACCTCTGCATACAGCAGGTGCTGGATCAGCCCAGCAGCTCCAGGGCATCCTTCCCAGGTCACAACACCAATGACCTCTCCATTGCCAGCAGGGAAGAGATGTTCACTGCTCTGGCTCTCAGCGTGGCCCCCTTGTCTGCAGAGCTGAGATCCAGCCCTGCCCAGGGCCTGAGGACACCAAGCAGCCCATTTCAGCCCTGCCCAGCCCCACTGGCCCTGCCCACGGCCCAGCTCAGCCCTGCCTTCCCCAGAGAGGTGCCTTTTCCCAGCCACTGCACTCCCACGGTCCCTCCTCCTCCCCGGAGTCCCCCTGCAGCCCCAGGCTGGCCCTGCCCCGTGCCCACAGAGCTGCCCCAGGGGCACTGGGCTGTGTCTGACTCTGGCTTCTGTCCCTGCAGGGACTCTGAGCTCCACCCTGCACCTGCCTCACCCCTGGGAACTTCCCTGGCAGACCTGGACCCTGTTTGTGCCCTGCCTGCCACCCTCCTGCCCCACGGTAAAGCCAGGCAGGTTCAGGGGCTCAGCTGGGACACAGCAGGGCCAGGTCTAGAGAAGGAAACACAAAGCTCTGTAAACCCTGGCCACCCTTCTATCAAACTCTCCTGGCTGGATGTTTCATTGCAAATTGTGAAGTGAGTTACATATTTATACATAAAGAATGCAAGCCTTTTAGTTCCATATGAATCCCACATGAAATCAATGAAAAAGGGTTTTATCTTGTTTTCATTTTATACTAAAACAAATAAACAGTGATAATAAAAAATAATGAACTCCTGCCCAGGCTTAATGGTGATTTTTCTTTTTCCCCCAAGATTCAGGAGATTTTAAGTGAAGTATCCAGATTTAAATAAAAAGCAGAGAAATAACAGTGTAAGCTATAATATTCATTGGTGGTTCCACATTTGACTGGTCAACAAACCCTCCTGAACCTTTTAGGAAATATTTAGAACTGAGAGGAATAATGCATTGATTTTTATTAAGTTGTCCTTTTACTACAGTTCTCTTGCAGAAGATTATTACAGAAGCATTGCTGTTACTCTTTTTAATGAAGAGTGAAATCCAGAGCATGTGTTTGGTTTGTTTTGATTATGTTCCCTGATGTGCAGCATTTCTTCTTTCTTCCCAAGGTTTTATTTTGGCCACAGAATCTCATTAACATCTAAGAATTGTTTGTATTTTGGCTTCTTTTCTAAGTAGGCTCTAAACATAAAATGAGAAACAAATGAAGAGAGGAGATGGCAATGAGGAATAAACAAAAATGCAGAAGGGGAATGCTCCAGTTAGCTGGAAGGAATCATCAGTGAGTCTCCCATTGCCGTAAATCAGGGAAATGCAGCTTCCTGCTCCTGACCCACAGGAGAAATAAACTTTCCAGCAATTAGAGCTGTCAAAGAATCAGTCAAGTGAAATGTTTGCAGGAATCTCATCTGCTCCCATCAATCCCATTTTGTTGCTAAGTTCAGTAAGGTTCACCAGATTTACTCCACTGATTAATGGATGCTGTTTGGTGGAACTCTGCTGCTCTAATGCAGTGTGACATCTTTAGAGAATTATGAGACAGGAAGCAATCTTTCTACAAATGCACATAAAAATATCACAAAATTTGTCCAGACTCTCTATAGGCAGAAGAGGTTAAAGATCATATAAAAGTCAAAGCTATGAAACTTAAGTTAATTGTCTTATTTATGCTCAAGATAGAGCAATAAATGCAAAGGCACAGACAAAGTAAGAGCAGCCAGTCTCACTTTGCTACTCCAGACTTTTACCTTGTAATCTGTTCCATGGAAATGGGTAAAAATTTCTGCTTCTCTCAAGACTGAGCCTGGGGCATATCAGTGGATGGTGTTCAGACCAACTTCCCACACAAGGAACAAGAGTATATACTTTTCAGAAAAGAAGTGTTTGTTTCCCAGGGATGAACTGCTTTCCTCCTTCCTTTCCAGAGTGCACATGGTGGCCCACACTTCATAGGCTTTGCAGGTGAAGTGTTTGTGTGGCATACACTCAATGGACTCTGACAGCTGTTTATCAAAATACAACTCAAGAACTGCACTGTCTTAGGAACATGAAGGGGGGTTTAATTGCATAAATAAAAATTCAGTGTGTGCAGAAACCAACAGCAAGGAGGTCAATGCCATGGGGCAGAACAGGTGGCCCATAAAATACATAAATACATTGTGGGAAAACAAAACTGGAGAACGGGGCAAGAAGGCAGCCAAGTGTTATTTACAGGGTAAAGCAACATCCAGCCCACCCTGGGAAGGAAACACAACTCCTACACACAGGCTTGCATGTGCTCTACAGATTTTTTAAGTGCACATATGTAATATCGCTGAAGTCAAATTTAGGGAAAAGTAATGATCTAGTGATCATCTAGTTCAGGACCACAGAAACTATTAATGATAATTTAGGTAACTCATGAGATTTCTGCATCAATTAAAACTTTGCATGGTCTCGGTAAAATAAGAAAACACAAAATCTTTTCACCATGCCTAAATTAGACCATGTTCTTTTCTTAAAACAGCTTTAAAGAATACCCATGACAAATTCTGCACAAATATGTACCACAGTTCTCAAATCCTGAACTTGAACATTTGCTGCCAGCAAAGACAACTGTAATTTTTACACTGCTGTGTTTTTCTCTTGATTCTTCACCGGTTAACCAAGGCTACATTGTGATGGCCCATGCATCCCATCAATCCAGACAGGGAAGCCTGATCTATCCCTTGCTGAAAGAGGAAGTCTGTGCCTAACCAATCTCTGACAGGCTTCTGGAAATCTCTGCTTGCTGCATGTGCAACTGTACACATGAAGTGTTTGCAAAGTGGGTTCAGAAAAGGCCTTCTCTTGCAGCTGTAACTAAGTTTGAACTCGACCATTTCAAAGTCCCAAAAGTTATGATAAGTTCTTTTACCTCTTATTTCTAGGCACGGCTGAAATGTCAAAATACAATGGGAAAGACTGTTCTGTGGTATTTCCAGCTGGGACTTGAAGTAGGCCTGTAATAAATCTCACAAAGAAGGTCTGTTCTTGTGAGATTTCCACCACAGTTTTGCAGACTCAAGAGGTTTGAACAAGCTTTTTTAAAGCATTTGAACTTTTGGCTGCTTATCTGAACCATTTGTGGCTGCCCATGGCTGATCTATGCTTATTGCTGAAGTGTGGCTTGGCTTCAAGTACCTTTTTAGGAATTGTTTGGGGAAATGACACATGCAAAGCCTATACATCTGGGAACGACCATTTCTATTCCATGACAGAATTCTTGTCTTTCAACAGAAACACACTCCTCTACAAAGAAAGAGGAATTTCTGCTCCTAAGAGGCAGCCCTTTCAAGGCCCAGGACAGCTGATGGCCACGAGCCTGACTGTGCAAAGCTGTTCACTGCCTGCACTGCAATCCCTGCCCCTGGGGGTCTCAACATCCCAGTTGTGAGCTATGTGTGAATCTTAGGACATCCTGCATGTTCAAATCTGCTTTTTTCCTGAAATAAGCTGTTTCTTACATCCTCTTTGTGAATCAAACTCCAAACCCACTGCTGGCAGAAGTGATGGTGAATAATGCCAATTACAGTAGCAAGCATTTGGAAGAAATTAATCTGTACACTTATATAAACTGAGAAGGTAACAAAATCCATTCTTTACTCTCCAGCCCTAAAAAGTCTGTGGTAAGAAAAAAACTCCAACATTTTCCACATTACCTGCTTCACTTCTACGTCTCATTTAACACGTATAAATAAGCATAATAACATTCTACAGTCATAACCTTCAGCTCAAAAGCTGCTTTTAATTCTGCAGAGGACTAAATATCAGTGTGGAATAATGAAGAGAATGGTGCTAGAGTTTTCACTGCAGTGTCTGTGCTTTATGTGGTGGAACTGCACTGGGTGATAGCAGCTGGGCCAAATGATGTCTTTGAGGGTAAAATGGATTTAACAGCACTGTACAAAGAACAGATCTACAAGGAAAAAAAAAAGAAAAAAAAAAGGCAGGGAAAAAAAAAAGCTCTGCCATTTCTGTACAGCAAAATCTTTGCCCTTTGCACTAATACCTCTGTGTCTCCTGCTATCACTCTGTCCATACTATGCAGGAGCACACACTGGAAAAAAAAGTCACAACAGCATGGATTTAGTAGTCTGTATTTTTCTTTTCTTTAAAAAATCTACTTGAGTTGTCTGGGGGCTGAAATTTTGCAGACTTTGTAGCAAGAGTCTGATCAACCTTTTAAAAGTTCTGAGAGATAGCAGGTACCAGCCCTACTTGTGAAATTCCTGCTCCATCTCAGCATCTAAACCATGGGGAAAACCTTCTGAGTGTCCCACTCATGCACAGCCTGACATTCCTGCCTTTCAGAGGTGCTATCACCAAGTGATCTAAGCAGTGAAATCATGGAGTTATGAATGTAATCTTACAGCTTCACTGATAGATTATGTTATTGGTCTGCCAAAGCAAAGGGAGATGCAACCAGGATTTTACAGACTGAAGGCTGAACTTGCCTACAGATGAAATTGATATGCAAGCATCCACAAGAGGGACCAAAGTACCAGGCTTTTCTTAGCCTATGTTTGCAAGCCTCTTAATGAAAGCATATAAATATCACCACCGAGCAACAACTCTGAGCCCAATCACAAAACAAGCTAAATCACCACTGGCTTTTCTGCTTTCATGCAGAGAATCTGACTCACTGGAAGAAAATTAACCCCAACATCCACATCCACAAAATGCAAGAGCCTGAATGAAGCCTGCCTGAGTTTGTGAAGTTTTTCCCCTCTTTTCACACCTATGAGATAATTGGTTTATGGATTGAACTTAAACCCGGACATCAGGCCTCAAATCTGTATCCCTTAAAAAAACAGCGGGGAAACTTTTAAGAGTCTGAATCTTGAGACTCAGCACTAAGCAAGGAAGAATAATAAATCTCAGCACACTCAATATTTTGGAAAGTTCAGACTCAGAGCCAATTCTAAGTCTGGACATTTGGCCACGTACCCACAGACTTGCCCCTTCTATGCATTCTTGTATCTTAACACAAACTCAAGAAGCCCTTGGGACCATTATTTTTTTGTTTGCTTTTGCCTGCTTAAAAGACCAAAAATAAACGTGGAAAATAAGATTACGCCTTATATGGCTGTACAGATGTACATGCTTTAAACTGTGATGCTCTTGTTTTAGAAGGTTTGGCAGGATGAGGACACTGAGAAGCCTTACCCTGTCACTCCATTCTGTAAGGAACCAGCTCTTGGCACAGGGGCCCATGTCGCAGTTCTCGATGTCGTTTGGCCGCAGCTTCATGTTACACTCCTCATCATCAACAACGTCCCCGAGGTTGCTGACACACTTCACATCCCGAGTCCTCTGCCCCACTCCACAAGGCACTGAACACTGAGACAAAAGGGAGGTGGCATCAGGAACTGCACTGGTTTACCAGGGAGCTGGGGCCATACAGCTCATTCATTCCTGCTAAGACATCTTTCTGGTTGGGAAACTGATGGTCATAGTCAAGCAGGGATGCATTGAACTCAGATTTCCTTATTTCCAAGGCTTTTAATATTCCACTTGTTTTAAACAAAACCAAATTTGTTGGAAAAGATGGGACAGGAAAAGCTTACAAATGTGATTACCTGGCAAGAGATACTGAGAACATAAAACCTATGGATGAAATAGAAATGAAAGCTTTGAGATGTGATCATGGCAGGCAGGAAGATGATGGGACACTAAGGGACCCAAGGGTGCAGCCCCACCCCACCCTGCCAAGGTGTCAGG
>JBBMKD010000022.1:14809296-14875445 GCA_037834095.1 Argya squamiceps
CCAAATAACAAGAGCTGCAGCTGTTACACCCTCCAAACCCTTCCCCAGCACCTCATGGTTATCAGTGGTCAGCAGCACTCAGTTGTTCAGTCCTGGGCTCCCTGAGCCATGTCTGGATCAGCCATGCAAGCTGACAACCTTTGCCAGGTGTCTCATTCTGATGGTTTTTAAAGCAGCCCACAAGCTCTGTCACAGCAGACATCCACCTGACCCACATCTCCCCACACACTCCCAACATTTTCACAATTACAGAGATTTGGTGTTCCAAAAATGGAATCATGACCATGGGGCAACCACTGCTGCCTTGGGTACAAATGTGAAGGGGAGACTGGGCCTACAGTCCCTGTAAGCACCCAAATTCTTCTGACACAAAGTGTTTGAAGTAATATTCAACAGAAAACAAAGACACTGGGCAAGCTAAGAAATAAAGGATAAAGTTTAATCTCCCTTGACTAACTTAATCATACAGTCTATAAATCAAGTTTTAAATCCCCATATATATTGTGTATTAGAAAAGACTTGGATTTCTTTTGGAATTTAATGCTGCAATATAAAAATATTCTCTGCAGATGAAATCTCTTTATTGGATCCAACCATGAAGCCACTAATCATGTAGAATTTCTACTGGGTGATTATTTTACTAAAAGAGATTTTGAAAAGGGTAAAACCCAAAAATGTTGAAATTGAGCAGTTCAAAGGGAAATAAGAGAAGGAACAGCAAAAAAAAAGAAGTTTATTTTACAGAATCAAAGATGTAAGAACACATTCTATCTGACTAGATCAAGGGATGCTTAAGGAACAAAGAAAGGTTTTTTGCTATCCAAAAGAGAATTTTGCTCAGAATAAAATAAGATTATGGAATCAAAGAATGCTGCACAGAAATATCTGTGACAATTGAAACCAGCTTCTGAACCATTTTTTCTTAGGTTTTGTTGTAGAGCACTTGAACAACTATTTAAATTAGTAACAACTTCTCCTCTTGGCACGAAGGGAAAGAACTGTGTCTTCATGAGATTTGGGAATTTGCCTATGGATAGTTTATGAATTTGGACTGACTCTGGTCAT
Organism: Argya squamiceps; assembly: GCA_037834095.1. Classification (NCBI taxonomy): domain Eukaryota; kingdom Metazoa; phylum Chordata; class Aves; order Passeriformes; family Leiothrichidae; genus Argya; species Argya squamiceps. Next base: position 14,810,362 of record JBBMKD010000022.1, read on the forward strand.
TCTTTATGCACAGCTAAGTCACAGAATAAAATTAGTTTTGAATTAAAATTTGCAAGAACAGGGGAATAGTATTGTATCAGACCAATGAGTACACCTTGCTAACAACCTTATAAAGTAGTGTTTATTCCAGGTAAAATACAGCTGAGCAATAGATTACTGCTGATTATCACTGAAGGATTTTGATCAGCTCCCAAAGCCAGTAACTTCCAAAGAGCACATGACATTTCCAGCACAGACACATGTTGGCCTTTGTAGGAACAAAGGCAGAAGGGAGTGAAAGCAGAGCCAGCTGCATTAGTGAGAGGAGAATTCATTTTACTGAGTATTGACCATGCCAGGAAATGCAAACACCAAAAGGTGCTCCATCAGCACCCACTGCTCAGGGAGCTCAGGGATTTTAAGGAGCCTTGAACAAACAATGTGTTAATATTCCAAACACTGTGCACCCTTCAAGGGAGTGTTTTCATGGAAACTGCTTGGTGGCTTGGTCATCAGCTAGAAGACATAAATAATCTAAAGCTTTGAGATCTAAAAAGGTCCCATTAATTGGGTTCAGATTAATAAAAACTGTTCAAAGAGCCCACATCTTTCATGTTTTAATTCATCTTCTTTGAAATTTCTGCATTCAAGTTCCTTGGTTCTGTCCATAACTGGAAACAGAAGTCTAATCAAAACACAGTGAGAAAGGCTGAAATTAAAGATTTTGGGGTCTGACAAGAAGCAGGAAATACTGAAAATCTTGCAGAGTCAGTTCTCCAGTGGCCTCCATGCCAAGGGGGTTTGCAAAGTTATATAAGCAAGCAGATTGCTGGGTGCTTTACAAGCCAAACTGAACAGCCAGCCTTTCTGGATTTGCTCTCACTATTTTGCACATTTCTCTTCATCCCTTTCCCTGCCTTTCAGAGCAGTCTTTCCCTACTTCATGAGAAGGAAAAAAAACCATTCCTTGAATACAGAACTTTTGAAACAAACACTTGAGTGGGACTCATTGCTGCTGGCTGCTGTTCAGATGATGTATTTGCAGGGCAGATCATCAAAGCAACAGCAGGTTTCAGCTGCTGCTCTGTTGTAACAAGTGCTGTTTTTCTAAGAACAGTGCTTAAAAACAAATGGTAAAAAAAATACACCACCACCTCTGTCACATGATGACACAATGGGAAATGAAAAGGTGATTTCTGTGGGCTCCAAAACTGGTCATGACCAATGAGCAGGTATGAGCCAAAACAAACAGCCAGCATGGAAAGGAACATTCAGACTCTGCTTTAAGATGCAGAGGATAAAGGCCAAGAAGAGATCTACCTGGAAAAAGAGCAACATGGAGAATTCTCCTGGAGGTTCAGACCCGGGGAAAATCATGAACCTCCTGGGCAAGGCACCTCTTGCTCAGGACCCCACTCAGGGCCATCCCTCAGAGCCCCTGCCCTCAGCAAACAGGGAGAAACTCATGCCAAAGCTGCCAAGTGAAAGCACTGGTGCCAAGTGACCTGCAGAGAACTCTTTTGTGAGACAGTGGTGGAGAGCTGGGACACCCCAGTTAACCCAGCCATCAAGGCTTAACCTGAGGCCTGGGGAAAGAATACTTGCCATCATCACCCAGAGGGGCAAAGTCTGTCTTTTTGTAATTTTTTTTAAGACCAGCCATTTAATATATAAAAAAGAATAAAGTTGCTTTTGAGAAAGTATTTATTTTGTATGTTTTCAAAATGTGCCTGGAACCATATAGATCACTGTAGGGAGTATTAGATACCAGCTGGCAATTTAATGAAGCCAGAAGGGAAAAGGTGAACTTGGAATTTACTATAAGACAACCCTGCCAGAAACTCCAAATTGTAATTATTTAAGCAACACCACTAATTGAAAAAATATATGGTCAGCAAAGAACAATATTCTGTTCCAGCTTCAGGTCATTACACTAGGTAAGATGCTTGTGCAACTTGAATTCAGTGGAGTTGGATTCATTAACACCAGGGCTGAATTTCATCCAAAGTCTTAACAGCTTCGAGGCTTTTAGTAAGTGATCATCCCAGCCAAGTAACACATGTTGGCTACAAGAAGATGAACATTTATTTAGTGAAAGAAACACTCCCCGCAGAAAATCAATTTGAAACTATTTTAAGGACAATAATTGAAAGGCTATAGAAGTGTAGGTGTGTGTACAGGGAGAACTGGGCAGCCTAACAATGAACTACAGGTGAGAAATGTTAGAAAGGGATGTTAGGACATCTCTGTTTGTCTTGATATACTGTCTCCTATTAGTTCATAACCCTTTTGCATTAGAAGCAAACATGATGGTCTTAATTCTCCCTGGTAGCTTATCTGTACCTACATGATCCTCAGACACAGCAATACGACCACAAAGAGCAAGATCCAAACTCAGACTGATCCCAAACTTCTTGCCAGAAAATGCTTCTAAGATTCCTGTCATCTCTGGGCATAAAGCAGAGACTCCTCATACCTCTGCACCACTGCCTGAACCCTTCACACAGAACATGGGAGCCAGAGTGGCTGTGGGGAAGGTAATTAACACCACTTAATGACACAGCAAGCTGTAGGCCCCACACACACTGAATGTGCAGTTTGCAGAGGAAGACCATGAAATTATTAAAAATCGCCATATAAACCCATTTAGCCATAACCATCCAACCACAATACCACACTTCTCAGCTCAAGGAAACGTGACCTATTCCATTTCTCAGGCCAGCATAACCCAGTCTAAACATAAATCCTGAAGGGAATCCATCAGCAATTAGTGTAGTATTAAATCACAGGGACTGAACTGGGCAGCTGCTCAAAAATTCACGTTTGTCTGATCAGACCCTGGGCCTCTGTGCACAAAATAACAGCCATGGAAAAGCCCCTTCCAGGATGGGTCAGCACTGGACACTTCAGTATTGGGGCTGTTTTTAAACCCCTGCTGAGAAAGACAAATCTCTCAGGAGACCTGTGCTGCTTTTGAATTCAGGCATGGCCACACAGAGAGCAATTAACTAAATTCAAATCATTATTAATTCAGAGAATCTATATATCTACAACTAGCAGTGCTAACTAAACTGAATTAAGTGGAAAAGGTCAGAATCTTCTCTGCTCATCAGGTCTCTTGTAAAACTGACATTGAATCGAAACTTTTAAGGGGTCCCAAAATATCTAAAGCATCTATAAATGGCCAGTCTGGTATAGTCAGAAAACATTTGACCAAATACAGAATCTGAAGCACTGAAGGACAAGACTGAGTGGAGACAAAGAGACAAGGCAAAAGCCAATAACCAGCAGTTATCAATGTATATTGCCAGTTCCATGGTTTTACTGGAATGTTTGATTTGCAAACATTTTCCAAAAACCCCCCAAGTTCTTCCTCTTCCTGTGTGTATTTCCTGACTCTCCAGTTCAGCATTCAGGGCACAGGGACACAACAGTTCCACTAGGACACTTAATCACAAAAAGCATTTCTTAGGAACATTACTCAAACATTACTAAGTTTACACACTGATTGTAATTGCCTCTTCAGACACTAATAATTCACCCTGAAATTTCCTTATGGTTTGAACTTGCTGTGTCTAACTTCAGTTTATTTAAGAAGTGATTCCTTAAATCTTTTCTCCACAGTTTGGAGCACATTGTTGGCTCTACTAAGAAATATCTTTGTTGTTTAACTCCAGCAGAGAACAGTCAAGAGTACAAAGGACAAAAGGTAAAAAAAATAGTTATTCTTATCCAGATACTGTAATTACATTTGTTTTGACTTGTGAAGTGTGGTATTGTGGTTGGATGGTTATGGCTAAATGGGTTTGTATGGTGATTTTTAATAATTTCATGGTCTTCCTCTGCAAGGAATCAAAATCACTCAATGATGAATGCAATGCTCAAGTCCATCCCAATAAACACAGATAACAGCACAGCTCTGGGGTACAGCACTCCATAAACTAAAGGACAAACTGCAGGCTTTGGTTTGGAACTGAAATGGAACAATTCCCACTGACACTTCTCGTGCAGGGAGAGCCATGGAGCCCAAGGCACACTGCAGCACTGGAACAGAAGTTTATTATAAGCAGATCCCTTCTATAAAGTTCATTCCAAGCCCTGAAAATTCCAGTGTGCATCCTCTCCTCCATATTACTACAATCACTGCGGGTTTTTGGCACAGAAACATTTAATCTTGTGTAAAGAATAAAATTTTAAAAAATCATTAACAGCAACTATAAATATATTTTGAAGTAAATTAGTTGATTTAATAAGCACCACATGAAGGAAATCAATGAGTTTGTATCATAAAGCTCTTCACAGGACCACAGCAGTGCCTCCAGCAATGTTTATCTTCTAAATTCCTGCCAGGGCTCTAATCGAATGCCTTTATTTGCTGTAATTTCCAATCTCTAAAGTGATTTTGAAATGTTATTTAAAGTTCAAGTGTTGCTAAAAATCTTTCCTCATGAGATATACTGTTTGAATTTTATCTGCTACAGGGAATACTGAATAAAAATGGTTTTCAGAGCACCTTTTCCCAGCCCCATTAGTATTAGGCCCTGTTGTTTTCACACAGCACATTCCTTAAAACTATATCCATGTTCGGGCACACCAATACTCACAAGAGTGCTATTAACATCCCTTGGACTTTTGTTTAAAAAAATATTAATCCGCAACTTTTATTTTCATCATCAATTGTGTATACTGGCATGTGCTAATAGAAGATGCTAGAAATAGCAGAGTATCATTTTGCAGAGAGCAGGGAAAATGGATTAGATCCAAAGATGCCTCTGCCTCATTTAGTGGCTGAAATGACTTAACTCCAGGAAAAACAAAACTGAAATACATAATGTATTCCCTGAAGAAACTATAATGAGCTTTATAATTAGCAGTGAAATAAATTCACTATGAAACAAACACCTTTGGAGCAAAGAGCACTCAGGTAAGAAGCAGAATGTGAGGAGACTGGCCCACACGGGGAGTGATCTCCCTTCCCTTGGACAGGGCAGCTCAGAGCCCTGGGGTGGCAGGCAGGCTCTGGTACCTTCTCCTGCACTCAACCCCAAACCCACATTGCTCCACACTGGGAAAACTGCCCCAGAAACAAACTGTTCCTTCACTTACAGACATTACCAGATTATCTCAATAAAGCTCATTAGACAGTGCATGGCAAAACTAACACATTTTCAAGCACTGTATCTTTCAATTCTCTATTAAGCTAAATTTTAATTTGAACTATTGACACCTCCTTCCCTGGATATGGACAGCAACCAGCTTCTTTCAATTATGTCCTCAAGACACAATATGCAATAAAAGCACATTCCAGATAATCACTTCAGACCTGTGTTATCTGGCTGTAAATTCTGCCATTATCTCAAACCGCAGTCCCAAAGATGCAGAGGTATTTCCACTCCAACCCACGTGTGCTGTATCATACTGGTCCCACTGAAGGTATCATGGTCCTGCTTAATTCAGTGGCAACTTTCCCATGGCAGTGGATGAGAACTGTCCAGCTGATGATTACCAGTGGGATAAAAAGTATATCTTTGTCTCCAGCATGTGACAGAAGTGCTCTGCCAATGGAAAGGTCTGGCCAAGGTCAGCAGTTCTGTTACCAAAAGGTTCTGTTACATATGAGGCAGTAAGAAAATACTGCTGAAAACAACTTTGAGAAGTGATTCTGACACAGCTCAGGGCTGTTACAGCCTCCAGTCTTCTCTACACTTTTTAGAGTTGGTAATACATAGCTTTTTCTCTTAACTGAAAAAAAATACTAGAGTAAATATACAGATTGCTGAATACATCATTAATAGTTATGAATAGCTATTCTATAGCACTCCAAAACTGGACTGCTTTCTTCCCCAGCAAACACACACTAGAAAAGCAGCAGGAGATGTTTCCTGGGAATCTCAGATACACCTCATGGCTCTGTCAGTCTCTTTTGGCCCACTAAGACACACCAGTTAATGCTGCAGCCCATTCTCAGCTTGACTGCTTCAGTGTTTTCCTTTATCACATCAACACTCTTCCTACAGTAAAGATCTACAAGAAATGGAAAGCCTAAAAGGAACTGGAATACTTGGCCAGGGAGAGAAGACAATACTTCATTTCTGCTGTATGGAATTCAATTAATTCCAACCTAGGATTTGATGAGAAGTTGATTGCAAAGTTCCATGAACAACCAAACAGCCCATCTCCTTTAATTTGCATATTCTGACTACCCAGACACCATTCCAGAAACACTTTAAAGCTTTATATACCACTGTCATGCTTTCTCTTCTCAACAGAAGTTTATTGTTTTCCAGTGGCAAGAACTTAAAAATTTTATTCTGGAATCACTCCAGACTGTGTGCAAAACCCAAAAATGCAGTCCTCAAAATGAGCAAACCTCAGTAAGCTGAATTATATTCAGCAGAAACTTTAGGACTGTGTTTTTTATGAGGGTCACAGGCTGTACAAAAATGAGCAATAAACTACTACAAAATAGTTCACAAAAGGAGTATGGAGAAGTTTTCAAACATTTGGATGACTTTTCACCGAGTCTGAAACTCATATTCTTGCCTGCTTTTTCCAGCACCTCCTGATTGTAAAGAAATGACTCCTTGTGAACACTCTCCTGATTGCTCACTGGCTTAGCACTGTTGACCAAAGCGTGGAGCTTGGTAAACCTGTTTAATGAAAGCACAGGGAACCCAAGATAAACTCCTAAAGAGAGAAAAACTGGGTAACTGATACCTAGGAACATCTGCTGTCATCTCCTAAAACAAGAGAAATCTTAATGACCTTGAGCTGACTTCCAACTTTGCATTGATGAAACTAAAATGTACAAAGTGAAAGGAAAACCAAAACAACCGACTTGTGCTCCTTGGAAAAATAAAGGAATGGTGCTTACAAGCAGCTCTGATGGCTACAACTGGGTTATGATGGAACAGGGTATAGAAAATTCAGTTTTGCAAAGCACTCAACTACATCCTTAAGGGGGTGGCTGCTGGGTTATTCTTCTTGTTGTTGCTGCAGTGTAAGGATAATTTTTTTATTGTTATTTTTAAAGTTTGAGACTTCTGCTTTTTACCTTAAATATAGAGAAAACAGTAAATGCCAGATGTGAGTTTTCAAGTTTCCCAGCCCCACCAGCATTACTTGCACTACAAAAATGTCTAAATTCTGAATGCCATTTTATCAGTGAGAAATTTGTGACCACCAATGTGCCAAAAATCCAACTTCATAAATACCATTTCACTTGTCCAACAAATTGTTTGATAAGCCTTTCTCTTAGTTTCAGCTTTCTGATCTGCTTGAACATATCCTGGTGTAACTCACCTGCCCCAATAAACCAACTTTATTGTGTAACAATGTAAGCAAAGTGGCTGGAGTCCTTCTGGGCTGGAATTACATCCTCAAGAATTCCTAACATGGGAAGGAGCTGGCAAATTTAGCAGACTAAATCCATACCAGCACTTTTAAATAAAAGATGTGAAATGTATAAAAACAAAAAAGAAAGAAAGAGAAGATGGTAGCATAAACCAAGAGCTCAGGGGAAAAGGAGTAGCATGGGAAAGAAAAACTCTGTCACTTTCCCATACATGCCAACAGCCTGGTTATTTTTACTCAAAAATGTAACTCTCTTTCTGTTCTGCCCATTACAAGAATGTTCAAGTGGCTCAGGACATTTTAATACAGTTAAAGGAAGTTTTTCTGCCAGCTGTTTTCAGATGCTGGCACATCAATCTGACAGAAAAACTGCATCCAACTCCAGGATTTTATATATCAGCAATGTGACTGCTGTCACTGCACTGCCATGTCAGCTATGTTCTCACCCATTTTCTACCCAATATACAAGTACCCATGGAAATTCTTTAGATAGAATTATTGGTTTAGTTCATCATCAGTTAAGGCAGTGTTGATGGATGCTCCACAAACTGTTCTCATGAAAAAACAAATGCTGGTGTATACTGGTACAGAATGTATCAAAACCCCACTTGGATGAAACCAGGACAAATAAGAACTGAGAACACCATCCAGACAACAGGTTCAGAACATTTGGCCTTCTAGGACTGTGGGTAGCTTATTCTATTTCTTCAATTGTGAAGTAAATTTTTGGTAAAATTAAGGAACTCATTTTGCATTTCAGACTGTTCCCCATAACAAACTCCCATCTCCAGACAACATTTCTGTACAACTCATCCCAGCTCCAGCAGGAATTAAGGGGAAGGAAGCAGAAAAGAGAGCAGCAGCAATTCCATAAAGAGCACCTTCCTTTCTTGTACCTGAGCAGCAGCTGAGATGCTCTACACACCAGAAGGGAGGCAAAGCAGCTGCCCAGCAGGAGGACTGGCCTTTGGAACTTCTAGGACAGCCAGACAGTTGTAGCAGTAACCACACCAAGCCAGCAGAGAAGTTCTCAGCTGGCTCAAATTTTACCAGCTGCAATGGTCATTTTTGAGAGAGATCTAAGGATGGTGAAGGGAAAACTTCAGGTTTGAAAGGTGAGGGGCAGGTTTTATAAATCATAAGTAACTCTTCTCTCTCCAGTCCACTCATCAGAATTGCCTACAAAACATGCAAAAATGTAGACAAACTCAGGGCTTTGTCACCTGGGAACAGGACAGGTTACAGTGGGGAATGCCACGGTTCAGAAATGCACACCAGAGTGATGTAGATCTGGTATAAATTCCACATAATCTCTAATCTGCAACCTACTATATATATCTAGAAATACACATTAAGATGTTATGTTACTCTAAATATTCCAGGTTCCTCCACGGGTTTGAATTAAGGACCCGCTTCAGAATAAACCAAAGTCCAAAGACCTTGGATTCTGTGAATACCTCAACATCAAATTATCTCAATACAATATTTATATACTTTCCCTTTGAAACAACTGAAACTTTTTGGCAATCAGAAGATGCTCTTTCCTCCTCAAGCAGCCTTTTATATAAACAAGCATCCACTTGGCTGGGTTCTTGACTGATCAGGGAAGGTCAATGATGTGGGAAAGGGAGACATCACAGTGGAACAGACTCACAGGAGACACCAAAGCCAAGTCAGACAGACAGGGAAACAGATTGTAACAGGCCTACAATGTTTGTCATGCAAGATCAATCTAGAATTAAAACCAGCCAGTTAGTTCTGATCAAAACACCTGTTTAATGATGTATTTTCTTTCCTCTCTTCTTCCTGACATTGATGTCACGCTGCTCAAAAGGCCTTTCCTGCCATAACCTCCACCCATCTGCACCAGCACACAAAGCATTCCTCAGCCACTGAGATGTAACTTACCCAAATAGTTGTTGCTCTTTGACATCTCAGTAATGTTGATTTTAGTGGCTCCTTCAGGAATTTCCACTATCTTGTGGTAGCCCAGATTTGTTAGTGTGTGTTTGAAAACTCCAGACACAACCTTGCAGGCAGTGTTGTCCCCTCCACATATTCCACACTTGTCAATCACCTTGTCAGAGCCCAGATAGTCGTCACAGCCAATGCTCTGCAAAACAAAGTAACATTTCTTTTTCCAAGATCTCACAACTGCAGATTTCACACATAACCACCGAGAACAGTATGACTTTCAGAGAATAATCAGTTCTGAAATGATTTTGTGAATCAGCATTTTAGCAATACCTTCTGTATGGAACAAAGCAGTAACACCCACAGGGCTTTTCAAGGTTTTTACATCCTGCCAGGCAAAATCCAAGAACACACCAGGAGCAGTAATGCACTGATCATACTGACTGCACACTCCTCAGCTGAAAAGAAAAGCTGAACAACACAGTTCCCACAGCTGCTGCTCAGAGAACAGGTGGAGAGCTATGATTTTGTTATAATTCAAAATAGGCTTTCTACACAAGCAGAACTACTTCCTCTATAGTCTTGTCTCAATCTCCTATGGAGTGAGCATTCAGCCTGTCCTCACCACAAGAGGTATGTGAGAAATCTTTACACTCATCTAGACAGTCAGAGAAGAAACTCACCTGTTCATTGAGTAGAAAACCTTCAACCCACTCAGTAATACACACCTGGACAGGATAGTCTCAAACAAAATCATTTTCTAGAATCATACAATGGTTTGGGCTGGAAGGGGACCTTGAAGATGACCCAGTTCCAGCCCCTCTGCCATGGGCAGGGACACCTTCCACTAGACCAGGCTGATCCAAGCCCCATCCAACTGATCTGGATTTGCACAATCCATAAAACACAAATCATCTTCCCTAAGATGAGAGGCCAAAGGAATCCTGGATGACCAGGGATATAACTGTGCTTTTGCAAAAACAACACTGCTGGCTGTTTTCTCTAACAGTTTAAAAAACAACTTATCTGAGATAAATCAGCTTCTGTTTGGTGACAACATAGGAAACACTTCAGCAGCAAGCCAAGGAAGAGATTTTATGTCCTGGAATTTTGATGTTGGTGATGGCCTAAGTACAGCCTGGAGATAAGTAGGAATTTGTGACTGGCCTGCAGCTCAGCAGCACACAGATAAACCACAGAGGATTTACTCCTGGAGTACAGCCTTGGATTTCACTTGGCTTGTGAGGAAGCCCCAGATCCTTAGGAGACAGCTCTAAGAAAAGCAGCAGATATTTTATACACCTCATGGCAATACCTTTATATTATTAACAAGCAGAAAATCAGCTGCATGGAATTAGAAGTGCTGTATTCCTCAGAATAAAATTTGGTTTAATTGTGAAAAGAATAGAAATGCCCAACTTGTTACAGGCATCATTGTATTTCTGTGTTGGAGACAAGACACTCCCCAAACCCTTTACAACACGACACAGCTGCTCCAGCCAGCACCAGGATGTCCAGCAAAGGAGCCCCTGAACCCCCACACCCCCAAAATGACACAGGCTGCTTCCTGACATTGCAGTAACATTTTATCCAGCCACTGGCACACAAGGACATGGGGGTTACAACATGAGGAGCTTATCAGAACACCAGACATCGGGGGTCTCACTCCTGGGGTATTCCATGGACAGCTCACTCAGGAGAAAGACCTGAGAGTGATCAACAGAGGAATTCCAGTCAGAGCTACAAACAGCATGAAGTTGCAGGACTTCACTTTATTTACAGCCATTGAAGGCAGCAGTAGTGTGTTCTTCAACTTCAGCACATCAACAGCAATACTGGAAAATCAATCAAAATCTCCCAGCCCTCAAAGAAAACATAAGTAATTTCTGTCACAGATTTTGAAACTGAATTTCATTGCTCTACTTCACCGTGGTGTCCTATAAAGACACACAAGAACAATGATATCCACAAGGTGGCACTTACAATCCTTGTGAAATCAAAATGTAGGTCTTTGCAAAACAAATAAAAGAAATTGAATTTCTTACACCTAAACACGCAGCTGATATTGCACTTCTTTTCAAATTACCTTTACCACATGAGCAACAACTCCTGTTACTTTGCTACCAGTAATACATTCTTAAAAATTCATCAGTCAACCCAAGGAATTCTTTTGCTTTGGAATGCAATAAAATGTTCTACTAAACTGAAATGAAAAATAAAACTCGAGCTGCTTTTTCTTATATCATATCTTCTCCTTGGCTGGTGACCAGGTGGACATCATTTATCAATCATAAATAAATATTTTAATCCAAATCCTCATGTCTTTCCTCCAAAGAAATCCTCACTGACTTCAAAGTTGACATCAACTGGAAATTTGCCAAGCCACAGAAGTCAGCCTCTTTATGGATTTGACAGGGCGGAATTATTTCAATTCCATGGTCTTCACAATGCAAAATTTACTAACAAATTTGAAAGACTTTTCGATTTAAGTATGTCAAACAGAAGTATGTTGGGTTGTTTTTTTTCATTCACATGAATTTTTGTGTAAAATGAAACCACTCCCACCGAGTCTGGGAAAATGAGAAAGATCAAATCAGGAAGCACCTGAGAAAATTTTATGTACACAAATCTTTGGGACCAGACAAGGTCGTGGTGATTGGTGGTGATGCCTAAAAAGCAACTGTCACATCCATCTTCATTAGGGGCAAGGAGGACGTGAGGCTCAGCTGCAGGCTGGTCACCCTAACAGCCCTCAGAAAGACTGCAGAGCCAATCCTCATGGAAGTCATTTCCACATGTAAGAAGAACAAAAAAACAAACCCCAAAACCAAAAGAAGACTGGGATCGACCATCATGGATGCACCAAGGTCAAACTGTGCCTGAACTAGTGATTCCCTGACAAGTTCAGCACGTGAGTGGAGAGGAAGGGATGTTCTGTGCCTTGACTTTAACAAGGCCCACAGAGCCTCCCTCAGAATCTACCAGCCACACTGCAGAAATTCAGACTGGAAAGGTGACAATAAGGGAGGTGGCCAACTCCCAGCCATGCTGCTCATGGAATCCTTTCCCTGCAGGCAGGAGGTGCAGCAGATCAGGAACAGGGAAGCACATACTGCTTTGGCATCTGAAAGCTCTGGCTCCTCATCTTTCACAATGACAGTTTGCATTAGTGGACTTAAATTCCTTTTCCAGCCAGTCAGTTTCTGATATTTTCACCCCAACTTTTGTTTCTTGCCTTTGATAAATCTCTCTCCTCTCCACTAGGAAAGACACTGTATTTTCTGAGTTTTTTCCTCCAAGGTCTAAGCAAGTCTGCCTAGAGCCTGGCTGGATGGCTCTCCCCTCAATGTGTGCAGAAGCTGAGCATAGTAACACTACTTTTCTCTGGGGACAGTTAAAACCTTTGACTTTCACATGTAATCTCATATATTTAACTGCTACATTTAGATAAACATAATTCCTTTCATTTCTCTCTGTGTGTGAAGGGTATTAAATGAGACACCAATGAAGATGTTCTGACATGCCATTTCACTAGAGCAGCAGGGCAATGCCAGCACACAGCCTGTGTTTGAAGCATTTTACTGCAGACACCAGTGCAGGGTTTGCTGGCTGATGTTTTCAGTGGAAACGAGATGCATTCAGCAGTGAGGAACCAGGGCTGCACCTGAGTGAGAGGAACCTTCAGCAAAGCCCCCAAGGCAGAGCACAGCAAAGCCAGCAGAGCCTGCTGGTCTCACTTCAATGTCTCACACGTCCTCGACGTCCCAGCCCAACCCTCACTTGCTTTACCAATCAAAGGAGCAATGCTGAGAATTTACATCCAACCACAGGATAACAAACAACATTCTAATGGCTCTCACTTGATTTGTGGTTAGCTATAAGCATAATTTTTACCCAAACATTTGATCCTGCTTTGGCTTTCAAATATTTCCTGCTGTCCACAGACCTAACGCTCACAAGTCTTTGATGCTATTTACAGCCCCTCACCATTAGGTTGTGGTCACATCCAGATGTGGGCCACTTAATTAATCACAGCTTTCCTTACCTGCACAAGAGCTGGTTTCATTACCTAGCTGTGCTTTATGCTGAACTTCATTTGGTCACATAAATTTCAGACAGTAAGAAGCAGCAAGCTATTAATTTTTGACAATGTTAAGAATTCAAATTACATTTATAGTATGTAGATATACACCAGTTTAGGGAAAAAAAACCCCTATTCACACAAAGAGATAAAAAGATCTTTCTTCTTTATAATCTTTCACTACAATGTTCAATATTTTCTTACTGGCTAGAAAATTACTTGAGAGAAATAAGGTTTTATTATTGTTACAATGGAGAAATTAAATGACCCGGGAAAAGCAATCATGTGAAAAGATGGTCTTAGAAATATCAACCAGTAACAGCTAATAAAAAAGGATTAAAAAATCTAAAGTATGCATCTCACCCTGATACCTCTGACAGAGAGGAAAACAACTTCTCTCCTGTGTTTTAAGAAAAGATACTCTAAATGAACTTGTAGCCCTCCCATCCACAAACCCAATGTCAGGTCTGTGAAACCTCCCTAAACCCCCAGCAATGCTGCAGCAATACAGACCTGAAATATAAACAGACCATTGCTGCCTGGCACCTACCAAAGCCAAGAGAGCTGTTCAGCTTTGAGACCCCAGTCCACAGAGGGCTTATTAAAGGAGTTTACTGAAGTGTTGTGAAGTGCCTGTGTTAGCAGCATTTGAGAGTGAAGAAAATGAAGAAGCCCAATCCTAATCTGTACATTGCACTGGCAAACACACCTGGCAGGTGAGTGCAGCATTTGAGAGTGAAGAAATGAAGGAGCCTGATCCTAATCTGTACATTGCACTGGCAAAAACCAGAAGGTGAGTGCAGCATTTGAGAGTGAAGAAATGAAGGAGCCTGATCCTAGTATGTACATTGCACTGGCAAACACACCCAGAAGGTGAGTGCAGGGCCTGTGGGTGTGTCCCCATTTGGTCCCATCAGCAGCTCTCATTCCTGCCTGGGTTAGCAGGGATCTGGGGTAGCAGGGATCTGTCTCAGCCCATCCCAGGAGGCTCTGGCACTGAATCCAGCCCCAGGACCATGACCCCACACTGAAGGAGAGCAGTTCCACCATGGCAGGACCCTGGGCCAGGCTGCTCCCACACAAACCTGCTGCTACAGCACTCACAGGCACCTCCAGGCTCCTGGGGCTCCAGTTCTGAGGTTTTGTACTTTCAAGCTAATCAGATCGCTCACAGCCACTAAGAATAGAAGTATTGTGATAGAAAAAAACTACCAGAAGTACCTCAAATTGAAAGTTTTACTTTTTTTTTGGTTATCTCACCATTAAATTTGCAATTAGAAGCTCCATACCTTGAAAGTTCTAATGCTCAAGAGGTATAACAGGTTCAAATAATATATGCATCTCTAAAATGCACTAATTGTTTTTTCACTTCAGAAAATTTAAAACCACAAGGACAGTAAAGCTGCTCTAGTCCCAAAGCAGACTAAATCTAAGCTGAAATAAATATTCCTAAATTGCACATTAACAAAGCACTCAAGTTTGCTTGAATATACTGATCTGCTGCAAATATGCCAGATCACTTGATATCCCAGATTCAGCAAAGGCAGGCAAAGTCTGTACTTCTATTTATACAACTTAACTGGAAAAGCAGAAAACCATTTCAATATCTAAGGTCAGATACCAATTCCATACAATATGGTTCTTGAAGAAGGGTATCTTCATTCCTAAAATTCATACACAAAGGGCATATTTGTGATGTTGATCATAAGGCTAGAGCCTTCAAAAATGTAGACAGGGCCTGGATGTGCAGATGTACTGAATCCAGTAACAGTGCAGTCTGAAAATTCATGAAATGTTCTCCAAATCTATCCTCAATTGACCTTGTTGGCAATGACAAGAAACAGTTAACATAATTCAGTTCATGTAGCTGATGGTAACTCTCTGCCTTTTTAAAGCACATCTTATCTAAGTGGCTGAAGCTAAAGCCTGCCAGCAGCACCCTGATCACATCTCAGTGTTAGTGCTGGCAGGTAGCACCATGCCCATTTCAGGATTCAGTGAAAGGTCTCCACAACTCTCTTCAGAAGGTGGCACTTCAGAGAACAAGGGTAAAAGCCCATTTAACCTCACCGAGTTAGAGCTGTTTCCTCAATGCCACACACTGACTCTCTGCTGACCCCAAAATGCTGCCTTTGAATTATTTCTGAGCTTTTACAAGACCTACCAGTATTATATCAAAAAGAGTAGATTTTTGTATTGCATAGATATTCCCTCACCTCCCCAGACTTAGAAAGCAAGAGGTCTCAGTGAAGAATCATTTTCTATAAACGAGGACAAAGGAAATTGGAAATTACTAACTGGTTTCAGACATCACTAGCATTACAACTCCTGTGACCTGGCCTAACATACAGAAAATCCAACTTAGAAGCAATTTTGTAGGAAAAAGAAATGTGTGCCAACTTCTGCAGAATCCAATTCTTAGTTAAGTACTGCTGCATCCCAACACTGCTCCCCAGAATACACAAACCTTTCTAGGCCACACAGAATTCTCAGCTTTGTTCTGGAACAGATTTACAAGTTTCACCTGCTTGCTATGTGTAAATAAATGTCCCTATGGGTATACCATAGTTAACAAATACTTGCATCTTTCATAATTTCAAAGTTAAAACAAAAAATATATCCTGAAAAAGAAGGGACAGTATATAAAAATATCCCAGTGTAACACTGCTGTAAATTTCTGACTGTTCCATGCTGCTTAATAACACAGAAATCAAGAACAGAGACCATGTGAGGGACCCTTGAGAGGGGAGAAGTTAGATTCACTGTCTTTCTAATAATTCCCTATGTGAAAAGAACTCTACCCTTGCCAACAGACTAGTCCCAACTGGCTTTATGCTGGGGTTGTGTTTATTCAAGTGTTCTCCTTTATGAAGGAAAAACTTGGCTTTATTTCAAGGTAAAGAAAAAAAACCTCCAAGCAGCAAAATATTTTAAGGACAGATGTCTGATCTTGAAACAGCAGCTAACATAGCCAGAATATATCTGTGCAATTAATACTTACTCATCAGCCCTCTCTTTCAACTGCATGTATTTCTTTTTATCCATGATGTTGCTCACAAAAAAGGTAGCACAAAATACAGTGTTCTCTATCATAATCTCCTGGGACAACTTTAATTAATTCCTTTAATTCTAACAGATCTGAAATTCAGTAACAAGTGTGTGGGGTTTGTTTTTTCCCCTCCAGGGGTTCAATTATGTCTGTTACATTTGGAACTGTGCTACCAGAGCTGTGAGGTGCATGGCCCCACCAGCAGCACCCAGGCACTCCATACCTGGGGAATCTCCTCTGAAGCCAAGGACCACCCTGAGCTGAGCTCCATCCTGCCCTGCTCACTGACACGTGGCTCGTGTCCTCAGTGCCTCCCCACCCTGCTGCACCCACCCTCCACACCACTTCAGCTGAGACAGCTTCATGCCCAAAGAAAGAAAGAAATACAAGCAGAGCTGGTAACTATAGTAATGGCTAATATTTTCAAATGCTTTCCAATAGTATCCCTGTTGCTTTTAGATGGTCACAGCTCTGCCAAAACTGAACAACCCACACTGAAAATTTCCTTGCCAGGGACTTGAAACAAGCCGAACATTTATTTTCTAAGAAAATAAACATCAAATATAATTTTGGTTTTTTTCCAAAACCTAGGATTAAATAAAATGGTGTGTTTTGCAAATATTTTTTAAAGAACTTAAAACTGGTTTACTCAGAAATGCTTGTTCTTTTCTCTTTAAGATTAGGGGCTCAACATTGGCAAGGAGACTGAGACGCTGTCAAGGATGTGATCCTTTCTCCTCTTATGAAAAGATGCCCATGTCTAGTCAAGGTTTAAAGCCCTGAGTATCACCATGGCATCTGGTCAACACAACACACAACTCAGGGACTGGGCAGGACAACACTGAAAACACCTGCTCACACTGTGCATGCTCCAGAGTTTCCAGTTCACTCCAGGCTCAGCCCACAAACCGGTACTGCCATGCCAGGAGTGCAGGGAAACAGCCCCTGGGGCAGCTTAGGACTGTGTGCTCTGCTGCACAACTGAGGGAGGTACAGGGGGTGGTAAGGACACACACACTGCAGCACAGCACACAGGACGTGTGTTTTGCCAGCACAGAAGAGGACAAAAGAGGAGAGGATGAGTTGTTTACAGCCAGAACCTGCAGAAACTGTACCAAGGAATCCTGAGTTTTATCTCAAGACAGCAAACAGCTGCTATCCAATGGCTTTTTATCTAGTAACTGCTGGCCTTCATCAGAGTCAAGGTGATTTCCTGATGAAACCTCTTGGAGGAGCAGGAGTGTGTAGCTTTCCTTCTTTAAAAACAAAGAAAGCTTTTATGACTGTTCCAAATACCCAAAAATGACAATATTCAGGTATATCCCTCAAACTCACTTCATCCCTCCCTCCTGAGCTCTGTATGAATTTCCAAGGTCAGCCAGAGGTGCAGAGATGACCCCCAACGCTGCACCCATAGTGAGGAGGTGGGATGGAACCACCAGCAGGTAAGAGACATGCTTGCTTTGTAAGAAACTGCTCCATGTATTACTGAAAAGTCTGGCTGGCCACTAAGCTGGTTAGGCATTCCTTAAATGCTCTGCTGGCCCAGGGGGTGGGGAAGGGGAACAGGCAGTACCAAGTGCAGGCTCCAGAACCTGAGTTCCACACAAGGCAGAGTGCAGGCAGGCAGGGCTCTGGTTTTTACAGCAGCTTCTCATGGTCATCCCTGGGCTGCTGCTGGGGCTGCTCAGCCACACTCCAGTCCCCCAAGGGCACAGGCCAAGGCCTGACAGGGCAGGTTTAGAGACACCCACTGTGGCCTGACCTCAGCCCTCCCTGCAGAAACACTCCAGCTCTTTAAACACCACCAAGTCACAAACAGCCCACGGGAGGAAGTGGGATCACCACAATTTCACCTTCAGGCTGCCTACACATATCCAACATCTCTGTCCCCTCTGTGGTTTAGTTAAGTCATAACCTCCACTCATCCCAATACTCCAGAGCAAGGGACTGAATCCAATATTCTCCCTACCCTGAGCTGAAAGTTACAGCCCTCCCCCAGACAAGATAAAGTAAAAATTAACAGCTTTTGGCCTTGGGCAAAAAGAACATTGATGGAATGCCTGACCAAGTAACCCCTATCTCCTTTGATGGAGGAATTATCAAGCACTGATATCCTGCTGCAACAAGAACTGAGCTGTTCTTTCAAGAACCTCCCAAATGGGAGGTAATTTCATTTCTTGACTTCTACACTAAAAACTGGAAGCTATTGTATTTATCATGCTAACAGCAAAACACATGCACCTTTTCCCCAGCACTTCTGTTCCCAGGATGTATAATCCATCTGTTAGTAAATTAGCTTGGCATCAGGGATTACATAATATTCTCACTCACTCACTGTATGGCACCAATTACACACAATTTCAGTTTCAGTTGTACTTTAGACATTTCCAAATCTCTTACTCCAAAGTACCAGCAAACTCACTGATGTAATTTAATTATTACACATTATTTGTGCCAAGACATGACAGTTTGGATTAATCTGCCCATGCTTGATCCCTAGCAAAATCACAAAAACAACTTTTCTAGGGCTCTTACTCCTTAGGCTTATTCTTTCTGCTCCACGTCCCTGATAAAGTCCATTACAAGAAGCCAAAGTAACATGGTGGTTTTATTCAAGGCAGATCCACATTTAGGCTCTTGGTGGAAATAAATACAAATTTTCCTCTGGCTGTAAACTGAGGATTTTCTTCCACTTAATTCTGCCTTTTTAAAATTTATTACTCTGCCAGTGAGTGCTTTTCAAATAGAAAACTGTTCATTTCTTTCACATAGTTCTATTGTACCTGCTGTGGGGCTTGCAGGCAAAAACATTACTTTGCTGGCTGCTGTGAAGGATTTGAGTCCCATTCCTTTTTCAATCCTGCATGCTTTCCTCCAATCTTTTCTCTCCACTTTATCACTCAAGTATCTGTTTATTCACAGCAGGGGGTAGGGAGAGAGCAATGATGAATAGTGTTGTGCTTAGCCTCCTAAATACTTGATCTGGGCACTGAACTCCACAGTAATTCTGCTACTTCATTTGTTGGAAAAAAACCCACATATTTCCCAATCAGGCAAACTCTGTGGAAAAAATGCAGCACTTTTCCAGAGTATAATTCAGCAAGAGCTAATGAGATATGTGTCCCACCTACCTCCATTTCCCAGTGCCTCTGGAGTGGGATTTACTGCACTGGTCCTACACAAGCAGCAGGCACTCTGACTAATATTTGCTTTGGTATTGCAGTTTCAACTGTCCAAGGCAAACACAAGTGCCCAGCACAGTATGAACAGTGCAGATTCTTTGACAAGCAGCCAGACACCCTGGACCACTGTCCTCCTGCCCAAGACTGTTCTGCTTGCTCTGTCTTCCAGAAGCCCACAGCCCAAAACCTCTGAAATCATTTTTAAGCTATTCAACAAAATAGAATTAAACTCTATTTTGAGCACATTTACCCATCTAAGCTTTTATGGTACATACAGTTGATACAGTTTCTGTATCTGTACCAGATTCTAAGTTGCATACAGCTTCTTTCTGAATTTGAACTAGTATTCAATTCTTCAGAAATGCTGTTTAATTGTGATTCTCCTAAAAATCTATGAGTGTGCACCACCATACAATCACTGGCCAGCTACGGGGACACAACACTATCAGGTATGAAGAACTAACTGCAAGTTATGACTACAGGGGAGACCTTACTCTGAGTAAGCCCTGAATGAGGCTGTCAGGGCTGAGCCCTAACTTATGAGTGTGTCACAAATAAGCAGCAGTTAAAAGAGAAATGCCATAGAAGTGTGTACAGAAACTACACAACATCCCAGAAAAATATGCTGACATCTACATTTAAGGGCTTACAAATGCAATTAGCTTGCCCAAATGGACATCACAGGGTATCTAATACTGGTAGTAATAAAATAACTTAATGACTAGCCTCATTGTAAAAATGAGACTAACTATAGCACACACCCATATGAATTTATACAACTGAGAAAAACCCCACATCTGAATGATTTCCTCATTCCAACCCTGCAATATGTCCAGATTCACTTCACACACACACACATGCAAAATAAACTCTCTTTTCCCTAGCACAAAGTAGTACAAAACAAGTAACTGCAAAAGCAGGCAAGTACAGTGCCAATAAAAGTTCTGGCAAACTTAGATTGTTCCAATTAGAGAGACAGCCAAAAGCTATATGGAAAGAGCCAACAAAATACCAATGGCAAGCAAGGAAAGAGCCAGCCAAGCCAATGCACTGTTTGGTTTCCCATCCAAGGAAGGAGAGAAGGAAGAGAGGTGAATTTCCACCTGGAACAAATTCATAAAATAGTCCAGAGCACAGAATTCTGGCAGCTGTATTTGCTGTTACACTGAATCAATATCCTGATCAAATTTGGCAGGACTGAGGCAAGCATCTGTTTTCTGCATTCACCCCTGTGTAAATATCCAAGAAGTACAGCTCCAGCCCAGGCCATGCAGGAGCTTGTATGCATGGAGGAGGAAGAGGAGGAGAATTCTTCAGCCTCAGGGGAACAGTAACAGCGAGGGTTTCCCAGCAGCTCTCTGCAAGAGCAGTGGAGGGGACCAAAGTTTCTCTCAGCACAGCAGCACCATGCACAGTGTGCAGGCAGAACCACACACAGCCATGCGCAGCTCCAGCAGTTCTGGTACACAGCAAACATCACAGGGCACAGAGCAGCTGCGACTGCAAAAGGCAAAATGACACATGGAACACGTCATTTAAAAATGTGTCTGATAATGCAACAAAGTACTGAGAAACCCACAACGAACTTGACATTAAATATAGTACAGGGACGAAGGAATAAAAAAGGGGGGAAGTAATTAATCAAACCATACCATTACACAAAGAAAGTAAAGAGATGTCCTTGAAATCAACTGAAGGTGCATCAAAAAATTCCAACTCCTTCATGAGTCCTATGATTGCTTTAAGTCAGGTGGGTGGTTGTAAGAAAAAGCACTAAAATGCAAGTAATGCTTTCAAAAACATTCCAGAGCACAATTCCACAAAATCCAGAACTTTCCTTCTCCAAGATTCACCTGAACAAAACAGCCCACCAGAACAGTTTCTAAGCAGTTTTTTAACACAACTTTGGAACTGGAGAGTCACAGGATAATGTCCTCCCTAATGTTTAAAATAATAAGGGATCACTATCACAATGTGCAGCAAGCCGTTGTGCTAAAATACCTGAAGGGCTATATCAATTGCTGTCAACAAGGTGTCATCAATTTGTTGAAAAGCAATGCTCTAATCAGCTCTGTTATTATCCAGCATGTGTCTACAGCCATGTTTTACAGGAAACTTATGGCATAAGAATAAATATATTTCCATATGAACATTCCAGACTGCATTTATATTGCTTACATCTACATTTAACATCCACATCATTAACAAATTAAATAAAATACGTGAAAAAATCGCCTGACAGTTCCATACAAATGAAACTCCAGAGCTGAAAAGACTGATAGTACAATGTTGTTTTAATAAAACTTACTGTAAGTGGAAACTACTGAAAAAGTATAAAGGAAGGAAAATTATATTACATAATACTACCAAACTGTATTCTTAGTGACGACAGATTGGCTGAGAAATTATTGCAGCTTGCAAAGACATCAGTGCTGGCTGAGGAAGAACAGTTTTAAGGTAAAGCAATCAGCTGAAACATTAGCAATCAGATTAACAGAGGATACAATGAGAGAATTTAACAAGCAAGCAGATTGAGCAGACCAGTCTCCATTCTGATGCCAATTGATGCTCGATGAGTCATTCTATTCCTATGAGGAATTCTGAACAATTTTTCATTAGTTAGATTACAGTTATGTCTAGAGAATACACTGTAAAAAATATGTTACAAAAGCAGTTTATTGAAATATTCCAAAAGACAGTAACAGAGTGTCGTCATAATATTTGCAGATGTAACACCATAGCACTGACTGACATCTTCAAAATTACACAGAAGTCCATGTACAGAATTGTACCAAAAATATTCAGATTGTTATGGATGAAAATATGTATGAGCTCCAGAACAAACAGCCAAGCAACAGTTTAGAAAAAGCAGGCCTGTGCTGCTAACAAAGGACACTGCTCATTCCAGTCCAGTGGAGAAACATGATGTTCATGTCCAGCTCAGAAAGCCCAGGGCATCCCAGCCCTGCAGGGGATGATGGCAAGAGCAGGAGGGCTGGGTGTCACAGCAGGTCACACTCACCCCTCCTGCTCCTGCAACAGGGACAACAACCAGCACCATGAGTTACTCTGAACAAAAAGGGGGAAAATGCCCAGCAACTCTTCTGTGGATTCATGGAGTGAGTTTCTGAGTGGAAAAATCACTCGTAACCATCTGTAAGGTCAGAGGAGATCTGCCAGAAGCCCCAAGTCCTCCTCACAAAGCAAGAGCCAACCCTGGAGGCACAGCAAGGACTGGAGAGGGCTCTCCCTGCCCTCCACATTGCACTGCAGCGATCCCAGATACGCCTTGGTGATTCAGAGCAGACATGGGTACGTCAGTGCCAGTGATAAAATCAACCTGACTTGAGATTTAACCACCAAAAGCACTGACAAAAGCCACTCTACAGTTTTATCACCTCAATGTCCAGAGATAAGCAGGAAAAGGCCCATAGTAAGCCATATCTTCTTGTTAATTTTACCCCTACAAAGTCTATGATTTGGTGGATAAATCCCCAAAAGCTGCTTTTTAGAATTCTAAAACTTTTCCTTATCTTTAATGAAGCTGAAAATCCATTATTATTCACAAGCTAGCCATCAGTTCTAAATCAAACCATCAACAGAAAATTGTTTTCCTGTCACTGTTAAACGCTGTTAATGGCTTCAAACTGTTAATTGGAAAGAGACCATATTATTATATCATAATTATAACATGATGATGATTATTATTATTGTTACTACAACCTATTTTTAGAAAAAATCACTAAATATATGGAAGACAATGGCAACTTGAAGTACAGACTATCTCTTAATGCCAGATTGAGAAAAGGGTTTGTGTGTGAGAACAATCTGTACGTGTAAGCAAATGCAAATAATTAAACCATTTACATCAGGAATTAAACTAATTGCAATTTAGAAGAATTAAATTAAGAATTAAAATGCATTTGCATCCTTAAGTAAAGTATTCTACATTAAACCAATCACTCCTTCAGTCTTGCCAAAGTATGACAACACAAAGCATCTTTCCTACCCTCACCCTACTTGCTGCTCATTTCAAAATGTGTTATCTCACATTTCTGAGTTTTGTCAGGACTATGGAAGAGTCCTCTCTTTTAAGGCTGTGGATTAACAGATAATTTTTCAAGACCTGTCATTTCAATTTGCAGAATTGACTGCATGTCTCATTTGTTTTGTCTGGCAAGCACTGCTGAGCATTAATCTCTGCTTCCTGAACAGTAAGGCCCATGGACTGAGAGATGTGGTTGGCCTGATACCCTCATTCTTTATGGAAATCTAATTTAGCTTTTAACACAGAATTCACTCCTTTGCTTCTCTTTACAACACAGGCTATAAACAATGGGTGTGTTATGTAAAAGTGACAACTCAAAGATAACACAATCACTACTAATGGAGGCAATTACAAGAAAGTTTCAGTTAAAATGTCTTTACATTGTTTTGTCATTTCACACTGATAAAGCACAGCAATGCTTTAGTAATGACATTTACAATGTGAGCCACTTCTTCATGGCAACTTCTGCCTGACAACTTTAAAACTCCCAGACCTCTGCAGGGCTGGTCCAGATGACTTTCTGCCTCTCCTGCTCAAGAAGTGAAGGTGAAAGAGTTGTGTGATAGTGGGGACCACTGTACCTGTCAGACTACAGAGGTGGCACGCTAGGAAAAAAGGTTCTGTGATCCAACAGTGGTGCTGAATAAACTGCCTGAAGTGCAAACTAACATGAAGCAGAGCCAGAAGTTTCCACTCCTCGGTGCTCTGTACACAAAGCAGAGCCAAGAGTTTCTACCACTGTGTGCTCTGCAGCACAGCACAAAATAGATATTCAAGCCCACAGCTAGCAGGACAGGAGGAAAAGCAATTCTCTGCTCCTTCACTACACTGAGCAGGATCAATGAGCAGGAAATTCAAAGAGCTTATGCAAGGAGCACAGACTTGCAAAATGTAGGCAGAGGAAACTCTGTGAAGACCACAGAATGAAGCCTAGTATGTACTCATCATATTACCTTTAAAATATTTTCTTTCTGAAGAATTTAGCCCAGATTGCAACTACCATTTCATGAGGCTGTAAAAGTCACGCCATGATGTTTCTTACTATATATTTGTAAAAAATTCCTAGGTGTAGATTAGAATTCAAATAAATAATGATTTAAGTCAGTCTGTGCCTTTGTGATGGTTAATTTCCAAAAAATGCATTTCTATTATTCTGGATACAATGCATACTATCTCAGTATAAAGGAAAACTGTATCACAGAGAGTTTTAGAAACCTGACACTAGAACTAAAAATTCTAGTGCCTAAAAATTATTCTACTTTCTGCCTAAATTATTCTACTTTCTACACCAGAACAAAATTTTGCTCTAAAATTTGCTGCACTTTGAAGTTCTAACACAAAATTTTCAAAGCCTGCCTAACCTTAACTAAGAGTTTGGGTGATGTTTACTGTATAAAAGGAACAATGAAATCTGTAGGGCTGAATAAACCATCCATAGTTTAGGATGCAGCCCTTCCATCACCCCTCTACAGTCCTGTATGGCTCCAGACCTCCCTGGCAGACCTCCCTTCCTCCCAGCCTGGGCCACAGACCCAGGATTTCTATCCAGAGGTTTCAGGATGCCAGAGTTCACAACGTGAGGTTTCACCAAGGTTTCCCTGTTCCGTTTCCACATTCCTTGCCTTTCCCCAGTGCTGTGCAGAACACCACAGACCAGAGCCACTGTGGTACCTCACCTAACCACCAATGAGGTCAGCATGAAGTGATCCCAGAAAAGCAAACACCCCTGAGTAATTCCCACCAACCACCACCTTGGCCCACAGGAACATTTCAGCAGGCCATGTTGCTGACATGCTCAGCCTCTACAGGGGAAAGCACAAACCTGGATTCACAGGAAAAATTCCTCACATCCTGTCCAGTGTGGAATTCCTCAGTGCCATTGTACAGTAACTAGGGAGGTGCTACTGCTACATTTTTGCTATGTAAGTAGTCCAGGCTTGCTTCTCCACTGTCTTTCACTTTGATTTGACACAAGCACAAGGGAAAAGTGGGTGTAACACACTAATATTCTTATTTGTCCATATTTAGTACTTATTCTGCACCGTTGTGTACAAACTAGACACTCATCTGGGCATATGGTACCTGGGCAGCAAACATTGTGGTGAAGAAAACTGTTCTAACTCCATTTTACTGGAGAGGAATTTAAAACACATTGCAGGCAGTTAATAATGTTAAGATGGACTATGTATAATAATATTTTTTGTATATTTACTGTGTTGTATAAATGAACAGGATTTTCCTGGACTTGGTTCAAGGTTTTTGTATTTGTGATATTTGTTTTAAATTTAAGGCAAGAAAAAGCAAGTATACAGCTGTATTTCACAGAACATCTACTCTGTTACCACATGACAAAACCACCAACCATTCTAATAATTATTCTAATTCATTGAAGAGTATCTCCTTAAACTCAGCAATGCAGTACAAAGAATTCCAAATGTAATTCTTAACATCCCCAGTCCAAAACACTGGCAGAGTTTAGAAGTCAGGCTTTCTCAAAAGGAATGCTTTTAACTTCAGCACTAACAGGGCTGAAATTATTGTGGAAAAAAGTGGATTTCCTTTTTCCTTCAAACACCCACTGCCTTCTGTGCAATTCAGCCCAAGGTTATAGAAAACTTTATGTTCTAAGTTTGGTGATCCAAACCCTTCAGTCTTTACTTAGGCAAAAATCCCACTGAAGTCAGTGAAGTCAGTGGGAGTTTTGCCTGGGTAAGAACCACTGGGTTTGGCTCACAACACCCATGGCTCTGTAAGCTGAGGGGAATGTGATTAAAGACATGGCTGCATGTAAGTAGCTCATGTTTCCAGCCTTGAAGATCATAAATTACTTTACAACACAAAAACATAGAATGGTTTGGGTTGGAAGTGACCTTGAAGACAATCCAGTTCCATGAGCAGGGACACCTTTCACTATCCCAAGCCCCACCCATCCTGGCCTCCAACACTTGCAGGAACAGTTGCTCTGGGCACCCTGTCAGAGCGTTCATCCACCCTCACTGGGAAGAATTTCTCTCTCATGTCTAAATCTAAACTTACCTTAATATACCACTGAGCATCCCAGTAATTTCATATTACTTATGTTAGGTTGTAGAAGGCATCTGACAGAAGGAAGAGAGAAGGGCTTGTATGACCACGGACAGAGTTAAGTGACCAGCATGGCACTAACTCTGTGTGCAGTTACTGCTTTTCAGTACAACTTCTACCACAGCAATCACGAGAAAAAATCTGGGACCTAAAATAAAAGCTTCTCTACAAAAGGGCAGGCAATGATTACTTGAACATCTCTGCTTAGAGCTGTGCATCTCTGAGTGGGAAGCTCTGCTTAAAACCTCATCAACAGCTGTCCTATTGTAACTCATGAGAATCTATTCTCCAGTATGTCCCACAGCCCCTCTAGAAAATTCAGCTTCAGAGAAATGTTTCATAGAAAACAAAACACTTTGCTATTTTAAAGCCAGATACTTTATATCACTGCTGTGACATGTCCATTCTGGATCTTCAAGGCCTCTCAGCATGCTTGCACTTGCCTGCATGAGTATATTTTCTCTCACACATAGGTACATGCACTCCGTGTGAATCTGGTCTGTGTTCTCAGATCTGGACAGCCCCAAACACTGTCAGTGTTGTGAGAAAACAGATGTGGGGGTAAAGAGTGAAAACTAGTCCACACAGAAGGGAAACAATTAAAAGCTTTGCAATGAAGCATTATTTGATTAAATCCATGTAAGCCACTCTTCAACATTCCACAGAACTGCACTTTAAATTTTGTGCTTAATTTTCCATTTTTCTGCATGTTTTCCTTCCCCCTCCTTTTTAGCTTCTTTTAAGTTTGGATTTAAAATTATAAGTAGGCTTCCAACCTATACAAATGCAATTTTTGATATATTAACTAAATACTTTACTCAACTTGAGCTTAAGACCTTGATAAGACTGCATGACATACCACTATTACAATAATCTAATACCTTAAATTCTTTCACCAATTTTCTCTTTTCTGCACTTGTAAGAAACAAAAAACCCCATTCTCAACAGTATCAACGACACACTTTATTTTCCAAAAGATTTGTGAGGGTTATCTGAAAGAAGCCAACAAACACATCTGAGACAGAAGCCACGTGTGATAATTTGTTATGCCACTCTTGCCCTAAAAATGTGGGCAAAGACAAGCAAAAATGGAATTTGTAAAGTCAGTGGTCCTGCAAATGGATTAGCAGGCACAGTTACCTCACACAAAAGCAGTGAGGATGGAATTTATCTTGGAGATTAACACTGAGGTATCGCCTTGTGCCACTTCACACAGTGCTGGTTTAAACCTCTGTGGCACTTTTCCCCTTTTTTATTTGGCAAGAGTGCTGAACTGTTGTGCAGCAGATATTCCCTCCAATTGCATCTCCCACTGTTTTAAAGCCAGTAGAGGAACTAAACTCTCCCTGTTGTTGCTGCAGATCAGTGCATTTCAGAAGGGACAGAGGATAACAACAGGAAACAAGTCAGAGGGCAAATAAATATTGCTACTTAAGCTTTCTGCATAACTCTCTTCAAATAAAAAATACATGCTGTTCTACCAGGCTACCATGATAGATCTTAGAAAGACACAGACAGTTTTATGGTCTTATAAGTGTTCTTTGCTGAAAGGGAAACTTGGAAGCAATAAAGCATTTTCTTACAACTGAAGCCTGACCACAACTGCAGCCAATTCAACAGTAAACTGACTTCAAGTATGTGGAGTCAGATGGTTTCAGCTTCACCACTACAGGGAAACCAACTCCTGTAGCCTGGCACAACCACTGTCTGGAAATGTGCCATGATTGTGCATTGAGTTAAGCTCCAGACAGACTGTAAGGGCTGAACTTTAAACCATTTGTATTTTTAACGTACACAAATAAATTTATGGCTGTATAAAAACTGTCATGCTTCAGGGATTAACCTCTAATAACCTCCCCTGCTATGTTAACAAAGACATTTAAAATCTGCCTCTCCAAGTTACACAGGATTCAGGTTAATGAAGGCAATTCAAAAAGAAATTTTAGGGCCTCATTATATCTAATAAGGGATTAGTGACACCAGCAATTTTTAAGACCATTTGTGGACACTTTGATGCTGCCCTGTGGCTTGGGACTCCCTCATTCTACCTCAGGATTCCCAGATGAACCGAAGTTTGGCAAGGTGAATAGAGCATCACAGAAGTGACTGGCAAGGAGGGCTTGAAAATGGGAATAACTTTCAGAGTGTCACAGTGACATACACTTTTCCTTGTAGGCATTCTACCATCCAACAGTTTTGTGTATTCCTGTTTAGGAGATGAGAAAAGGTCTCATGAGGCAGAGTTTCCAAGAAAGAACATCTATAGCTGAGCAGTATTCTGTGATCCTACCGTAGCTAAAAACACAACCATAAGTTTCCTACTTCTTAAGTAAAGTAAAGTAAAGACAAGAAACACGTTGGCAGAATCATCAATGGGAAGTTGTAAGACCTGACTGGTTTTAAACACCCTGCAAACATCACTGCCTTCCCTGTGCATTTGAGACAGGCAGCACAGGTTCTGAGAACAGGAGATTATGTAGGAGAAAGGGTTCCTGTTAGAACTCCATCAGGAAACACCTGACAGCAGGATCCCATCTCACCTCAGTTAGAACATCCATAAAAAACTCTCTGTTCTCAATGCCACAACATCAGAAAAGCCTTAATGAAGATATTCCATTAACCAGACAATTAAGGATCCCCATGGTGCAGCACAACACACGACAATGCTACAAGGGTCAGCCTGTGCCACCAAAACTGAGGCAGCTGCAGAAATTAATGTATGGACAGAAGCCACTAAAGCTGGCAAAACAATTCTGATGACACTGCAAATCAGAAAAAACATCCCAAAATATCTGAAGGCTGCCTTTTCTCTTAGTTACTATTGTAGACATCATGATCTCATGTATTTTCTGGGAAATTGTCAAGTATTCAGACTATTCAACTTTTTCAGGTTTATTTCCAAACAAAAAGTTTATTCCTAAATTCAACTACTTATCTCTGAACCTTCAAGGACAGAAGGAAATAAAAAAGGAAGGAAAATAGAAATAGTCATAAGAAAGACCATAAGAGAAGGTGACCTTAAATAGGAACTTGGACACCCTTACCCATAAGGACAATTTTAATCTCATATTCCAGTATGACTATTAAAGCTTCTATTTTTTTTTCTGTCTAGACAAAACAGTAAAAAATACCAGGAAGAAAATTTAATTACATTTTTAGAGCTTCAAGGACGTGAAGTTTAGTTTGATTCCTGATGAGAAATGATAAAGTTTCTGCAGTTTCCATTTTATCTGAAGAGGCTCAACAAATCCATAGTAGAAACCAATCTAAAGGATAGATATAAAAATAGAAAGAAAACTCCAGCCACCCAAGTGTTACAGCAATCCAGACATGCATCTGATCACGTTGTACAAGTGATGTGAGCTCATGAACTGTGCTGTGTATTCTGGGCTTTGTGCAGCCTTCAAGGACACACACCCAGGCTGCAATCCACTACAAAAGGTGTCCATTAACTGAGAAGCAACACCACATTCCATTTTCTACCCAGAAGGTGCCATAAAATACAGCTCAAATTGCAGGTCATGTTCCCTTGTCTCACAGACACAATGAATACTAAGAGTGCATCAAGGACACTTCGTCAATAACAAGTCATAGAAAAATGAGTGAAAAACTCTTTTCTTTGCCTGATTCAGGAAGTATTTTTAAAATGCTCTGATGAAAGAAAAGAGACCACAAAGAGACAAAGTGATTGCATTTATATGTACATTTGAATACACTGGTAAGCATCACTGTTATCCTCTGAAGCAGCCAAGCAGTGGTGTCTCAGAGGTAATTGCAGGTTAATTACCAGTAATTATCAGGTAATTACCGTACAATTATTTCAGATTGGATAAAAAATTAACTCCCTCTTCATATCTTTAAGTTGGATAATTCAGTGAGTGAATAATGTATTAAAAGTGCTAAGTGATCTCTGAGACAAAGGTTTAATATTCTCATAGATTCAAAGCAAATAATGGCAAATGTTATTAAAAATTTTATTAAAATTTAATAAATAAATGCATAAAAATCAGAAACTTATTAAGCCACAGGGCTTTCACAAATGAAAGAGGGACAGCATGTCTGCTGAATTTTAGCTCTATTCTAAAATTTAAAAGGGCTTGCACGGAGTTTAGCAAGCTCTTACTATTTTTAGAAATGTCCCACACCAGATGTTTTTTCATTCCTTATGTTGCAGGATACCATATTTACTTCCAGATCCTCCCAACCAACGCACTTACAACTCAGCCATTGTACAGATGTCTGTACAATGCACAGAGGAGAATTTGCATCTAATCAAGGCAGCAGGATCTGGCTAATGACATCTTCCCTAAATCCTCAGTCATTGAGATCAAACCCCTAATACAGCTCTCAATCAGTGACAATTTGGCTTTCAGAATCCTCATCTGAGCCAAGGCTTCATCCTGACATTCCCAGTGCTGATCCTCCACTTGCTTCCCTGCAATGTCTCCCTAATGAAGTCCCCAGTAGTTTCCACAAGGCTGATTGTTTTTCAGGTCATTTCCTTACCTTCCTTGGCCAAACCCTCTTAAAGCAAACAATGTTTTAACAGCATTCACTTCTTACTTTCTAAAATTTTGCCAAACTGTTTATGATGAAGTAGAAATTTCCTTCTGACTTGAAGCAGAAGTATGAGCATTTTCTAGCCCCATTAGTTTGTTATCCAAGAACTAACTTGTCCTCACAGGAAGATGTGGAGTTGTGTGAATTTTAACTTGCTCACTAGGTGTTCCCAGCCTTCCCGTCAACAAAGACAAGAACCCAAAACTTGAAACTTGAGTGAGAACAGTGCTGCAGTACTATTAACATTGAACTCTGTGCTTACAAGTCCTGTAGTGTTTATTCTTCACTAAAATACAGCTTCACCAGGTCCTTAATGCTTATTTAGCAGCTAGAAACAGCTGCAGATGTTAACTTTTGATCTCATCTGCTCTCAATCAGTTCTTAAAATGAAGGGCTGCATATACAGCTGGAGCTGCACCAAGTGCCATTCTTCCCAAGGACTAATGGACTTCTGTGCATCCATACTGACTTCTGACAATATGGAAAAATGTATTCCATTTTTTTCAAGTAACTCCCACTTTTTCAATGCACTGAATGCCTTATAAACAGGTATTTACAGACTCTTCTTTCCTAAAACTGCCTTTGGGAAATTCATGAAAGAACTAGATGGCTCATTTGTACAAGTAGAATATGCTGCAGTGAGAATGACACAATTGAAAGATGCCAAATGACTCAATGGATCTGCTACTAAAACAAAAATTATGAACAGGAAAAGCCCACACTTAAGAAGCAGCATTTATTAACACCTTTAAAACAGTGTGACAGGTAATTTGTTAGGAGTGAGAACAAAGAAGGCACTAGAATTGTACTTGAAAAGTTCCTTTAAAGCCTCTCAGTATTGACACAGCTATGTAAAGGAAGTCAGTACCTCTGAAACGTTCTAATTTCTTCTGACCAAGTTATTATGACTGTTTACCTTAGGCTGAATCCTAAGCATGGTTTTACTTAACTATTAATCATTTCTGCGTGGTTAGAAACCTATTCCTATGACTACAAGAAAAGCACCATGGCAGTAGTTGTCTCTCCCAGTATTTCTCTCTCTCATCTGAAAATCAGAAGTGTTGATCATTCAGAGAGAAGAGGCAGGACAAAAGGCAGCCTCTGCTGACATGGTCCAAGGAGAGATAATCCCCAACAGCCACACTGGGACAGCTGGATGCATCAGCAGTTTTCTGACTTTCACTGCCAATGGCCCAATGCTGGAGTTACTCCTCATTTTGCTTTGCTTTAGCTGTGTTCATCTCCTGAACCATAACAAAGCAGCTGAAGAAATATTTCTGTTTCTCGTGTTGATCATTCCTAATTATTGGGTTTTTTTGATAATGCACTGTTCATCACCCACAGCCAAGCACCCCAACAAAGATAAACCATCACAAGCATTGGTACATGCTCCACCAGGGATCCTCAGGATAACACTGAAACATTAACCTGGAGGTACTGAATAATCACCTGAATAATCAATATTTTCAAAAGGATGAGATGGAGTCACAGAGCAAATGACACTGCAACCACCTCATGTCACCAGCAGAGAACACGTGAGCAATCCTCAAAGGCATGGGCACATGGACCCATCACCTCTGTGTCACCTGGGCACTTCTGTGTCACCTGGGCACTGTGCCCCCATCACCTCTGTGTCACCTGGGCACTTCTGTGTCACCTCTGTGTCATCTGGGCACCTCTGTGTCACCTGGGCACTGTGCCCCCATCACCTCTGTGTCACCTGGGCACAGAGCCCATCACCTCTGTGTCACCTGGGCACTGTGCCCCCCCCATCAGCTCCTCTCTTCAGTTCCTCCACAGCACCAAGAGAATCTGTGCCTGAGGTTCTCACTATCAAAATACATGAGGAAATGTTTAACATATTGGCTCCAACAAGACAATTCTGCCATTTCAGCAAGAATTTTCCACTTAATGAGGAAATCAGTTATGTATGTAGTTATTGTGTGTCCTTGTGCTTTTCTAGAGGATATTGACTCACAGTTAACATCAAAACAGTTGGTGCCCCTGGCTAGAATACTTCACTATCACCTGCTCCTTCAAGCACTAAATAAATCTCAGTTTTCAAGTGCTTACAAGCAAGAGTCCAGCACGTGTTTCAGACATTCTGTTCATGTACAGATGTTAATACATCCTCCACACACCAAATGTTATCAAATGTGGCTTTGTTGTCTCTGCAGCAGTTTCTTAAAGCTCATTTGAAATGTATAGTGAAGTAACTACAGCAATAGAAAGAGGAGATTTTTCTTCAGAGGGGGTGATTTCTTATGGTAAATCTTTTAACTATTTGGGATCAAAATGCAGCATTTCCACATGCTTTTACCACTGCCTCTGTAATTTCTATTTCCAAGGTGAAAGGAGGCAATTTTATATTAAATACCAAGCTTCTTAGTATGTTATCATCTACCTGTGATGACATTAGTCAGCACCTTTTCAAAAAACATTTTTTAAAAAAACTTTTAAATTTTGATTAAAAATTTGAGTAACAAAAAGATTTGTCTTGAATTCAAAAGTGTTTGAGGATTTATTGCCATCATCATGACATTTTGGGAAGAAATTTCATTAAATATGGATGTAAACATTATGCTTCAGTCAAAAAGCAATTATGGTTGGAGGATTAATTTATTGACTCCTAATTCACCTCACTGTCCTGTGACTGCCAAGTAGGTAGGAGTGGAAATTTGTCAAAAACTTCTGTCTCTTGATAAAACCTTCCTCACAACCCACATGCTGGGAAAATAATACCTGTAACCCATGAAGAAACAGATCAACAGCTTCAGGCAGTGACATACAGAGGCAAACCTTTAATTTAATACTGTCTCATGCTTCACTTTCATGTGGCTCATTTAGCAGGGCTCTCTAAAGGGAAGCAGTGTAGCTGCTGTCAGGGATGGGAGTGCTGTGCTGGTGCCCCACACAGCAGTGAATGATGACTGATCCCTGCTGCTGTCCTGGCTGCCACCAACAGCAAGTGGCACTGAAGGAGAAATGGAGACAGCTACAGATAAGTAAGGACAGGGATGTGTGTCACATACCAGTCTCTTTCTGCCCACTGTCTTTTCACCATGCATTGCAAATTTGCTTTATCTTCCTGATGGCTGCAGAATTGTCCCCAACTCTGGACTCAGAGCAACAGCTCAGTGAGAACTGCCAGTAACCCACCTACAGCAGTGTGCCTCCAGGAAAGCTGGCAGCAGAATTCCATCTGAACTTCTAACAGCAAAGCATTTGTTCAGTTACTCAGCAGAGTCTCTCTTGTGTGCCAGGTCTCCCTTGCAGAAAGGCCAGGGAATTCTGACAAACAGCTTGTTTCCCTAAAACAGGTACATCATCCACGGGCAGAACACAACAGTGTTGTAACAAAATGCAAGATAATCTCCCAGGCTGGGGGAGTGGGAAGTGTTTTAAGAAATGATATTACTTAAAGGCAACCACCAGGAGTTTACAAGAATTTCCATTCTTTTAATTAAAGATTTTATGAGTCTTGGAACACATTCCTGTGCCCTATTATACATCAGAGCACTTAAAAATTCAGCGCCTTATAAAATTGCCATAAAGAGATAGGAAAACCAAAGGAGTCTTTAGAAGAAAAACCTCTTTATACAATGACTGTTATGATTTACAAAACAATTAGAGCGACTTATTTTACTTGCTATATCTTTATTTCCTCCTTTTCTGTTGTTTGTGACCACCTTTCAATACATCATAATATAAACTACCTGCCTTCTAAATTCATTGCTCCATTTATATGTTCAGCATGTTTGGAACAAATACTAAAACCCTCAGAAAAGGAGCTAAACTCACTGTGCCAGAAGAAAAAGCATTTACATTACAGAGATAAAAATACATTCATTAGAATTCAATTTTAAGAGAATTATTACCTCAAAAAGCAAAGGTGAAAAAAATATTAAGCAAATCAAAAGAATGGATACTGATAATGAAATATGATTAGGAAAGTATTTTGTAAACTATTCATTTCTAGGGAAAATAGTATTTCCAGGTGTAAAATGCATGGTAAATTCATTTAAACATATGTCTATCTAATAAGTAATCCAACAAGTTTCTGGAACAGCTTTCAGGTAAGTGGTCTATGAACCATGTCTCAGAAACAAATTAGCTCATCCATCACACGTAACCATGTCTTTGGTAATGACTTAATGAATTTAGCTTGACTATGCTGGGGCTGAGCAGGATGCTGTAATTACTGTGGGAATAACTGCAGCCCTCAATCCATCTTTTGGATGTTTATGGCAGGGAACAAGAGCCCAAAGGCAGAAGATTTTGGATGTAGAGAACTGCTAGGGAAGCATCCTCACAGACTGGTCAGTGCACAGCACTGAACTGGGATTGCACTCCTGCCCTTCCCACAGGAACAGGCATGGACACACCAGCCAGGAAGGGCTAATGCCATACAGAAATCCTGAGAATAAAACTGGAAGGACATTTATTTCCCCATATCATATAGAGTAAAAGAACACAGTTTGAGTCACTCTGCTAGAATGTAATTAACTCTAAGCTGAACATTCTACTGCACCAAGTTGAAACCAGAGTTTTCAAAGCAAACCAGGGTTGTACCACTAATACTGCAGTGAGACAGACAATAAAGCTGGGGAGAGTGAGGGAAGAATGTCAGAGATGAAATAAACGTGTGCTGTGTACTTACACCAATACATAGAGCATATTCTTATAATTTGGCCAAGGCTGTGGATATTTACTTGACAGGATTATTTTTCAGCTATCGTATGTCTCACTTTCAGATGTTTTACTGGTGATGTCAGCAGTTACTGCCAAATGTAAATTACCATCTTTTTTTTCTACTCAGGTAATTTTAAAGTAAATCCAAATAACTTTCTTTTATGTGTGCTAAATAAATAAATGGTTCAATCCCTCCTTAGTTACCAGTCCACAAATATTCTCAAACATTCTCATGCTTCATAAACAGAAGGGTTAAGGGTGATGTTTTATGGGAAAGTAACAGTCAAGGTGACGTCCCAGTTTCTCAGGAGAATCAATGGAAACCCCATTAACCTTGGCTTGCAGATGGAAACACTCAGGTACAGAGATGAGGAATTAGTCTTGTCCCTATGTCAGTGGGAGAAATGATGTTTTCTTACATGCTGGCCCTGTG
The DNA here is from genome assembly GCA_037834095.1 of Argya squamiceps. Taxonomy (NCBI): domain Eukaryota; kingdom Metazoa; phylum Chordata; class Aves; order Passeriformes; family Leiothrichidae; genus Argya; species Argya squamiceps. The sequence goes on from JBBMKD010000022.1 coordinate 14,846,740, forward strand.
GAAGTCAGAGAGGGAAATCCTTGTTTTACTGAGCCACATCATGAGCTCCCTGCCCATGACTGAGGATGCAGCATCAGCTAAACTCCATCCTGGTGACTGAGCAGACACAGCTTAACTAGTTCATCTCCTGGATACAGAGCTTCTTTGAGACAGTGCTCAGACAGAAAACCACTCATGTGCTACAAAGGCTGACTTTGCAAGCACATGGAAAAGTTGTTCTTACTGACAATGTTCTGAGCTTCCAAATTGTTTTTACCTATGTGGCCCAGGAATTTATAAGTAACAGCTGTATAACAGCACACCCTCACAGGACCATCATAAGGATAAACAAACTGAAGATGACAAAATCCACAGATACAACAGTAATTATGGCCAGTTCAGAATGGCTGGTAAGGTACAGCTGAATACAATAAATGAGGAGCACCAACAGTCCTGCAGCACAAGCACTGCCATGTTCATGTTCCATGCTGCCCTTTCACAGAAATGGCCAAAATCACTTCAGCTGCTGCAGATGTGACCTGCTGGGGAGCTGTCTCCTGCCCTTTCACACACACCAGCATCCACATGGTGCAGCAGGTCTGACCATGGAACACTAGAGATTCCACTAAGGCCAGAAATTTTACTCCAGTAAGTCTCAGGAAAGAGAGCTCCTCCTTGACAAGGGAACAGCCAGCCAAGAGACAGTGTCAAAAGGGCCTCAGGGTGTTTGGGGTCTTTTGGGGGGTTGTCTTTGTGTTCTTCCTTCTTGCCTGAGCAAGATCAACAAGGGAGAGCTCCATTCATACTGTGCCACATGGAAATAAGTAACAGCCCTGGGACGAACCCTGAGCTGTCCCTTGCAATGGGCTGGATTTGTGCAGGGGGACTGTGACACCTGACCCCGTTCAGGGGATGATCTGTTGCAATGCTGACAAGTTCACTCTGCCTCTCTGGGTCCTGGGGAGAGGCCGAGCCGTGTGGAGGTGGGAATGAGCAGGAGCTCATGGCCATAAGGCCCCTCTGCACTCCTGTTTATTCCTGCCCTTGCAGCTTGGGACACTGGGTACAACAACCCCTCCATCTGTTCACTCACAAGCCCCAGATGAGAAGCAGCAGTGTCTGCAGCACACCAAGACTCACTCAGAGCTGCTCAGCCTCCCTTTACTCATTTTAGTGGGTGGAGTGTGACTTTTTCACCCTCTTTATGCCCAAATTCCAAAGAGAAGCATTTCACATCTGTGAAATTTATTTATAATAAAAATATATTAAAACAACTCTCGAGGACACTGTTAAGTATCTTCTACACTTCATGCTGAACTACTTTATGAAGAAAGCTGAACAGCATCTAGAATTTAATACTCTTAAGCTAAACAGTATCTACATATTTAAACAAAACTTTTGCTTCTATAAACAGCTTGATGCACGTGGCAAAACATGTTGTTATCTGAACAACTACTAAAGAACTGAAAAGAATTAGGTATCTTAAAACCTGTTCCTGTTCACTTAAACATGCTGAAAGTTCTGTGTTAAGTCACGTATCATGTATTTTGATGATTAGTCAGATTAGGATTACTAATCACATTAAAATACAAATCAAATCAACACAGAAATTGTATGTGAGGTTTCCTTCCCATTGTCCACATATTTTGTCAGCTAGACTGAATTTTTTGAACACTAGTAGAAAACAATTCAAACCAAACTCAGACTGGTACAATTTGGTTTTGCTTTGTTGCTGAGAAGGCCAGGCTGGTAACTTCGGAACATTTGCACAGCTTCACTGACACCTGCACTGAGGGAGATGGGGCTGACAGTACTGATTTATGGCCATTGGTATGGGATTAAAGAAGCCACTAGAATGGGAAAATGCAGTTGAATCAACTAAAATCCCAAGGCATGTGGAATTCTCAAATGCCAATATCTGACAAGGACACTGAGAAAACAGAGTTTAAAAGGCCAGCTGCTTGTGAGTGAGGAGTAGTGACAGACTTGGGAGTACCTGAGGGTACAGGGATGGGCATTCCTCAGGAAAACTCCCCACTGCCCAAAGATTTCTCAAGGCCAATGGACCTCATCAAACCAATGATTCTCGTGCCAGAGCTGATTCCAAGGCACCAGATTAAAGAAGTGAGGAGGAGGAAACCTTAATTAAGCATGTTTTGTCAGGAGTTCAGTGTGTTCATTTCCTGGGAAACACACACACACACAAGCTTTGGGCTTGGCCATACAAACGTGGGCAAGTTGCAAATCCATGCAACCTTATTTCCTTCCTAGATGGAAATGTGATGCAAGGCAGTTTCACTGACTTCGTGCCAAGTCATGCCTTAAATCAACAACAAATGAAAAGCAGAACATAATCATACACACATTAGAACAAGTGTTAGGGGTTCCTTAAGAATTATATGGGGAAAAAAACGTAATACTTGAATTTTTGTTATTTGCTGTTTCTTGGACAGTTAAAGCTCTGCAGCATTAAAATACAGACAAAACAATCTGGCAAGAAAGGCAATTTCCCATTGACTTCATAATCTGTCAAAAACTGACACTTTTATGAGCAGAACTTTTAAAAATACATACCTATAAATCAATTAAAATATTCAGAGAAGTATGCAAAGCAGCTCAAAGGAGCACAAAACGACAATTCAGGTTCCTTTAAAAAATAGCTTCTCACTTATTTTCTCTGTCTTCAATCCACTGTCAACCACAGGGAAAATCTTTACTGAGTAATTTCCTAGAGAAATAATATTTATGTAGCCAAGGTTCTGCAGCTGGAGCAGGGAAATGCACAAGATTATCGGGTGGTCTCTTACAATACAGGACAAAGAAATATTATATTAATAACAGCAGACACAGTATACTTTTTATAATGAAATTTCCAAAATTAGGTATATGCACATAATAAAGGAGAAAAATCCTCACTACCTACGCTAAGATCTACAACCTAAAATTCACTGACAAAGCACCAGGCCAATTTTTTATATTCTGTCTGCTGTATTAGCTGAAAAACTAAGAAAAACAGTCCAGTTTAAAGTACTTGGCATATGGATCACAGTGCTAAAACATTCCACATTGCACTTTTACAGCAGAAATTAATTTCCAGGTAAGAACACAGCATTGCTTTTATTTTACTTGCTAACGAGGATAATTGGCAGGCAACACTGCTGCTGCTCTAGGTTTGCTCTTTATATGGATCTCTGAAGACCACATGTGCAGGCAGTGGTGACAGAAATATTTTCCATATGAGCCACCACAGATTTTAAGGTCCCTCAGCCTGAACAAGGTGAGTCCATCCATCATTTTCTGTGCTCTGTAACAATCAACCAGGAAGTTAAAAACTCCTGTGACAACTAGAGGGCAATGATCAGCTTCCAGTTGCTCTGTTCATCAAACCACTTAAATTTGTTAAGACTCTGCTGAAAACTTTTCCCTGCTTTAACTAGACCAAAGGCAGCACAAGATTTCATTAAGAGACGTTTTCTTGTATCAAAGCTGTTACAGATTCTCCTATTAAAACACACTGAAAGCAAAATAAAGTTTATTTCTAGACATGTGAGCTACAGAGTGTCAACCACACACTGCTGGACAAGGTGTTTTCTCCAGTTCACTCCCACCTTCACCAGGGAGAGGAACTGATCTGGACTTCATTAGGCTACTATTAAGTTATGACAGCACTAATAAAAGACAAAGTTTTAAAGCAGAATCACAGCTTTCAGAAGATTTACTTAAGGAAGGCACATTTATGGAACAAAATTACCCAATGATTCATTTAAAATGCACAGCTACACATCTCATTTCAGGTAGAGCAAGGGAGAATGAATACCAAATGTGTTTTCTGCAAGTAATTTCATTAGATGGAATATTTTATATCTAATAGTACCACGCCTGCTGAATTATGTCTTAAATGGCAAGAGAGTAGCAGAAAATTTCTGCTTTGGTATGAAATAAGTACTTGATGACAAACTGCTCTGATGAGGACAAAAATCTGGAAAATGGCTCTTCATAAATCAAGCAGCAACTTTGTAAAGCATATAAAGAGCTGTTCTATTCCACTGTTCAAGATTTAGGAATTAGGAATATTAAGAACGCACAAAGTCCCTTTTTAATTATATGATATACAGTTTTTAAAAAATCAAGCTCTTTCTGCCCTGCCCCAGACTAAACATTACACGTATTTGCACAAAAAGAATGTTATTAAAGTAATGAAGCCTGGAGTTTCTACATGCTCACACCCCAAAATGTATCCTGTGCAAAAACTTTTTCACTAGCACACTTTTTTTGCAGAAAATATGAATAGAACACGACCATCTACTGCTGCAGAGTATCAGATTTCTCTTTATGTTAGTAAAGAAAAATTCACAAATTAGTCACCTCTCACAGAAAGCGTATTTTATATTAAGTCCAGAGAAGTTAAGTTTCAAACTATTCTCCTTTAGTACCTTTTGGCTTTTGCAAAGACAAGAAAAAAAGCCCAAGCCAAACAGACCCAAAGCAAAAAAAGCAAACAAAAATCCCCTGAACAAAACAAACCCCCAAAACCCAACCAAAGCAAAAGCTTTCTACACAACACAAACAACACAATTGTAAAACGTCTAACAGCATAAAAATCATTCACAGCCCATCTTAACGGACACGAGGCAACTGTGACAAGAGGATTTTTGACAAGACGTTGTGTTTTGCTTACCTCACCCCCAGGTCTTGCTAACACTGCTGTTTGAAAGCAGAGCAACGTTAGTATCAGGTAGCTGACAAACATTATTACCCAAAGTTAGAGCTACCCTGGAGGAGCAAACCCTGTGCCAAGTGCTAACAGCTAGCAGATGCACTCGTGTCTCAGGATCACAGCCCCGCGCTCTCGCAGGTACGAGTGTGTCTCCCTCTCCCCCTTCCTCTCGCACTCACGGTCCGACCAGGAGCTGTGCTCTCAGCCACTGCTCTGAAGACAACTGGTAAGTTGATCTCTTCATGTAATGACTTCTCCCTGCTGGGGGAGGGGGCTCGGCCAGCACCGGCCTGGGGGGCTGCAGTCAGTGTGGAGCGAAGAAGGGGAGGGACACAAACGGTCACTGCCAAGTTATGCATCTGCTGTGATTCATGGAACGAGCTAAACGGTAACCTTTAATGCACGAGGAGCTTTGGCAAAGCCTTATTGACTTAGGCAGGCATGATTGGAGAAACAGGCTAAAGCTGCTGCGGGAGATGCCTGGTGATGGTTAGACGGCATGTGCTGCTTAAAGGCACAGCACCTCCTTTCAGTCACGAGTTTATGATACAGAAATCAGACATTAAAATCTACCCAGGAAGCAACCTATGGTTTCAGAGTCAGCCCTACACAGCACAGTCCTGCAAGCCGATCCTGCCTGATGGGTCAGAACCTGCTGCCTCTCATCCCTGGCCCCGGGGCAACAGCGCAGGGGAACCCGGGTGCCCTTGAGCTCTCTAGAATGTCACAACTGCTCCCTGAAACGGATCTCCTTCCTTCAGGATAATCCTGGAGTAGGATATGGATGTAGTCTTTCTTTCATTTGTATATTATAGCTGAAGAAAAGGAATTTTGACTTTAACAATCCAACCCATCAAATAACCTGCTTTGACTAAGCAAGCCTTTCTGAAAGTTCCAACTCCTGAAGTCAAAAAAACACACTATATTCTCATCTTTCATGTAAATATATAGTTCTTATCCATATGGTTCCAGGGGAAATCTCAAAAATATGACCCAAGAATAACCTGGTCTCATATGTCAGACAGTAAACCCCATGAACTCACAGTACAGGTATACTGGAAAATATCTCAACATTTTAGGAGGCAGGAAGTAAAAATGTTGGTGAAATTGAGAAGAACACCATTACTAAGTATTATACTTCTTTCTGTAATTTGGTGAACTTTGTATACACAGCTGAGTATGTCAGACTCCTCAGGCTATTTTTAAACTAGTTTTACCAACCATTCTTTTCCTCTCCTATGAAAGGTGAAAGATAAAATAGTCTTCCTCAGAAATGCAATTAAATACAGTCAAACTCCCAAAGCAGTATAGAAGATTAGCATTCACACTGCTGCTGAAAGTCCAGATTGTGTTCTGTTTGTATTTGGATATGTGGTTCTCCAGCAAAGCAAAAGCTGACCTGTATTAATTAGACATCACTGTCACTGTACATCTTCCCTCTCAGTTCTTTCCTTTTCCAGACTCCCATAAAGATCCCACCCTGTCCTGCCTGACCTGTGTCACTATGCTGTGTTTGCCCAGCACTTACAGAAAAGGCTGCCCATTTTCACCTCTGCAATCAGCAGAGCACCTTTTTCACCTTTCACAGACCAACCTTTTCCTCCCCTTTCGATGCAGCCTTGCAGCTCCTGGCAGCAGCGTTCAGCCAGGCCGTGCCAGGGAGGAGACCCTGCAGGGCCAGGCAGGACTGGGGGGCTCAGGGGCACAAGAATCCTCTTCAGCCTCCCCCTGAGGGAGCAGTACAAGCTCAAGAACATTCAAGAAGGCAGAATGAGAGTTTCAGTAGGGACCTCAAGAGAAGTTCTTCCACATGATGTGAATCACCACAGGCACTTGGCTGGGGACTGAGAGCCAGATCTGCAGCTTCTGAAAACTTCCCACTGTAACCTTCATGGTACTTCCTGACAAACATCATCCACAACTCTCCATTACTGTGCTGTTCTCACAAATACAACACCTCCCTTCAAGACCTACAGTAGAGAAGTATTTTCTCCCCTTTTAAGGCAAGTTGAAGGTTTGCAGATTACACTGTGGTGCTGACAGCTAAATGCAGAGCTGCCATTACAGGTACTTTGGACACTGCTTGCTTGTGGCAAAGTCTTCAGACTAAAAATGTAAAGCCAAATAAACTTAAGGAAATTTTCCATCAAAACCCTGTCAGGAAGCCAATCTGTCCATCCATATTTTTTTAAAATATCTAGATGTACCACAAAAGGAAAAATGATAGTGAGCAAACTGCCAACTAAACTGGAGTTTAAAACACGTCCAACAGAAGAGCTGCAACTATGATACTTTGAAAATAGATTCAGTGCTTGACAAAGTTTTAAAAGAACACACCATTTCAGACTGCAGTGTGTAACAAAAGCTCCAATGATGAAAGCTCCTTCATGCAGATTGACTACTGCTTCCAAAAAATTAAACTCTGTCTTGTTTTGCTGTTCTTCACAAAGTGAACCAGTTTTTCTGAATAAATGTATAGCACAGGAACAATGTTGCCAATCCTCTCTTCTTTAATGGCAGGCAGAAAAACAAATTTAAGAAAATGAAGAGTACCTGTAATTTTAGTCTCCTCTCTGCTGATCCTTCCACAGAACAGTTTATTTTTGGCAAATGATGAACAATCTTACTGAAGTCTAACTGAATATTATTGGGTGAGTTTCTGAGCACAGAAAACTGTACTACACTCCCATTTAATAAGTCATATAACTAATTCTTTCCATATGCATTTCATTTTTCCTCTATGAAAAATACCAGCAGAATTCCCTGGATTTCAGGAGCTGGTGCTCTGTCCTCCACGTTAAGACCAGAGATCTGTTCATACCTGCTCCTTCCAGCTTTGTGCCACTGACCTGGATGGAATTGTGCTGGTTCTTTGCAGCACACAGCAACTTGGAGCTTAACACTGTCCCCAGCTGGCCCTGCTGCAACCAGGACCAGAACTTCTCTGCAAACCTCAACAATCACTACACTGCAGATGACAAAACTACTGGGGCAGCAGAAAAAATCTGTTTGTGACTGGTGGGCTATTTCAGATATGAAGCTGTGCAGGAGCAGGTACAGAAACCAAAATACCTTGCAACAGCAAAATGGAAGAAATAAGATGTCTGTATTTTCAACATAAAAACACCTTTGCTTTTACTTAGAAATCTAGCAAAAATAATAGCATAACTATACTATTTTAGCTATACAATTGAGACAGAAAGTCAAAAATTATAGTTTAAAAAAAGAAAAACAAGAAACAAACCCAGAAAAAACCATCAAAATATTTGGGGAAAAAAATCCTCTCTCTTATTCTCAGAAATAAAAGCACACAAAATTAAAAGGGACCTTTGGATAGTACAGTTCTTATTAAGAAAGTACTGACATACATCTGTGAAAAAATTACCTGTCAGTCTCAAAGGGTTTGTAAATATCAATTAGTTTCTGAAGTCTGCTTCCTACCTTCCTCCTGAGGCAATTGCACACCTGATTCCAAACAAGGACGAGTTAGTTAAACTTATCAAAAGTATTATCACAGCTACTGCTGTCTGCTAAATGTATATTAGCTTAGAAAGTTGACCAAATTCCCAATATAAAGGTAATAATAGACAAAACAAGCTTTTAAAGACTTCCTTTCTACTTCCTACAGCCTCAGTGTTTGTAGAGCTTAACTCTCCAACCCTTAAAGCAAGATAACATGGAGGGTGACTGTGTATCCCAGGCTGGGTAACTTTGGAACAAGACAATGACAATTTCTGTGCATTTTGCATCCAAGTGGAAATAATTACTCCAAGTCATGCTTTGTCACTACAGGTGCAACATCAGTGCCACTGCCTCTGCTTAGCTGAAACACCTAAACCAAAGAACTGTTTAAAAGCACAATGAAGGCCAAAGCAAATTTGCTGCTACAGCATAACCAACAAGTCCTGGAACTGTTTCTTAGAACAAGGATTTAAAATAGCATTCATTTGCTTTGGTCCAGGAATCACTAACAGGAAAAGCAGTAGACACTGCATAATCTACTACTATTTAAGAGAAGGTGTTATGTTTTTATTTCAGTGTTCCATGTAAAAATTTACCAGAAGAGGAAAACGGCTGAATGTGCAAGAAATTCAGGACAAATTACAAGATCAAGTGGAAAATCTAGAGTGCTTTGGTTTTATTTTAATTGGTCATTTTTTCCAATTGGTGATCTACAGGTTACTTCAAAAAAAAGAAGGGGGAAAACTTTTATGTTGATGAAGTCATGATGGCTGCCATATTTATAGCTGTCAGAGAGGCATTCCCAATCATTACCTCATTTCATTTTTTCCAGGAAGCATTCCTTTCTCAATTAATTATTCAGATGTATTAAGGTTAGAATAAATTGCCATGTCCTTTAGCCTGAACTACTGAAAGACACTGGTCATAACATTTTACTCCAAATGTCTTCTATGAGGTTATTTTCTTTTACTTTTATTTTTAAAATAATGTTTGTGTGAAATAAAACACACTAAATAAAGAAGTCTCTTGCCACATTATGTGTGCCTGAGCAGACAGGTAACTTAGACTGCACAAAGAATGCATTTTCCTTGAAGAAAACCAGTGTCCTTGAGGAGGATGGATGCAGAAAAATGCCTTTCCCTATCCTCCCTTCTTGGATTCAGGAAATAGTGCAGCTGAACCACAGAGATTTCTTCACCCCCATGAAGGCCTACAGAGCCACTCTCCTGGTTTCTGCATTTCACTGGCAGACAGGGTGATCAAAGAGGGCAAGAGACTCTCTCCCACCCTCTGCCTTCTACAGCCCAAGCAGTTGTGTCTGCTGCAGTCCTGTTGTTAGAGCCATGATCACACTGAATCTGGATTTCAGCACATGAAATCACCAGAGAACAAGAAGGACCAAGGAGGACCTGGACGTTTACAGATGCCACTGAACAAATCCAAACCCCCCCAGCTTGGGGAGGGAGGCAGAGGGTGAGCTGTGGCTGCAGCCTGAGGGTCATGAACTTCATGGAGCCCTGGCAAGGGAAGGCCCAGCCTGGAGCACCTTAGAGGAAACAAGTCCCAGAGCCCCACACATATCCCACTGCACCTCAGCACTTTTTCTTGGTTGATGTTTTAATTCCATTTAGTATATGAAATACTAACACTTTCCCAGGTAACACACAGCTCTTATTTGTACCCTTTTGCTCAATTTTTTTGCTAGGAAAGCAGCTGACTTCACACAATTTCTTGTACAAAGCAATATTTAAGGGGATAGCTATGTCCCTAAAACTGAAATATTGTTTGGCTACCAGAATACTCCACACAAAATGAAGCTAGAGATATCTCTATATGTCTGTATGATCTATATGTCTAATAATTTTTTGATCCCACTGTGCAGTTATGGGAAAGACAAAAGTGTTGCTGTGCAAAGATGCTCTTTAAAGAATTTGTAATCAATTATTCCATGCAGTCACTTTGTGTCCTGACTAATACTTTTATTGGTTAACTACTTTCCAACTTTCAACTTCTGTTCCTGCTTATTTCCCTTCCTAAACTGCACAATCCTCATTTTTCCATTTGTTTGTCATCTGAAGTCACTCCAAGTTTGACTTCTCTGTTTCTCATCTTTTTCTTTCTCTTTTGTGAGTTCACAGAGATCAGTTTAGGAAGTACACAGCATTAAGAAGGCATTATGACATCCTGTCAAAGCAGCATTACAAAGCAAGTTTCAAACATTGGTCTGTGCTCAGGTGAGCTCAGCAAAGGTTACAGCAGTGGGAGTTGTCAGTTCCTTCCACAAGAACAAGTTACCTTTATAACCATCCCATTTTCTGCTCTATCATGGCAGTGCACAATGCTTTTAAACTACACTCAGACCCTGAAAAGGAAATCTGAACACTTCCTTCCTCTTCTCCCTACTCTTGACTTCTTAAAGCTAAAACTTTTGATTACAAAGCCAGACTTTACTCAGAGGGTCCAACTTCAAAGGGCTGAATATTAACCTCAAATTGATTTATCATCTTGAATCTTTTCTTTGCTACTAAATCTATTATCCCTCTCCCCCTTCTGGCATTACAGTGTGCTAGAGGGAGGAAAGGACCTTTGGTTATCACCTGCCCAGGGCTGGGCTAGAATGTGTATTTTTCATGGCCATGTTCCAATTTTCTGTATTTTGATGATAGAATTCTGGTTTATATCCCAAGTTCTCAGAGCACCTCTTTGCTTCCCCAGACAGTAGTTGCATAGTGCAAGGAGAATAAGATGACATTTATGAGGAATTCCTTCCCCTGACCAACACTGCGTTTTGACTACAGAGCAAGTGGACACCGTTCTTTGAACTTCTAATTCTTGACTACCATTCATCTTGTGACAAAACTATTTATTTCTGCATTTGTTAATCAAGTCGTGGCTTTCCTAATAAGGCATTCAGATTTTTAGCACCATATTCTGGTTCTCCTCCCACTTAAATTTTGATATTATTTTCTTAAGTATTTTTATAACATGAAAATTACAGAGGTACTGAATACACAGATTAAGATCCAAAGGATGACTAGAAAAAATCTTGGAAGACTTGTCCAAGATTATGTCCAATACAATCATGATCCAATTGTATTTTCTGTAGTTTATAGGAATACCAAGCTTCCACCCTCTTCTGATGGGGGAAAAAAAGGAAAATAGCTGTTTTGTAGCCAAAGGAAATGTGTGTGTTTGACTGAGAACTTGGGATTTCATTGCAATGCTGGGCAAAATGCACTGGATTAAACACTCATCCAGAATCCAAATACAGGGAGAAAGAGGAGGAAGGTTTCCAAAGTCATTTCATTACACATCCCAAGTTACCTGAAGGGACCAGAGAGAAATAATCTCACAGTACTGTAGCCTAAAGCACATCTCAACTTTTCACATCCAGTTACAAAAACTCCTGAGTCCAAGATGCAGTTATTCCTTCCCTAAAACCTCTCCATGTTCTCTTTGATTCCATCTTCCCAACTCACCTTCTCCACCAACAGGCCTGTCTGACCTCAGCACACTGCCTGCCTCAATGCATTGCAAATTAAAACAATTAACACCAGCCTAGGTCAAAATCTACCCCCTTCTAGACTAAAGGCTCATTTTTCATCACTGGGGGTCCATGCCAGGTCAGAAACACACAGCACCAGCAGATCAGTTACACTGCTGCTGCAAATTAGGTACAAATTAGAAGCATGGCTGCAGTGCTAGAACAAGGCTTCTCTTTCTCTACAGATGGATAAAAATGAACACACTATTTCTAGAGAAATAGAAACTGTGCACCTTTATTGCCCTGATAAAAACAAAATTCTGGGAAATCCAATTGTTTGTACAGCAGATTTTTTGGATGGTTTATCTTATAAATGTGCTTGCTTTCAAAGCAATCCCATTAAACACATGCTGCCCATTAGACCCAAGTGAACCTTCAGTGCATGTGGAGTCTTCCAGCTGTCTGGGCAGTGGTCCCACATGTTTAAAAGCTTGGGAAGCACACAGGTAGAGAGACTTCATTCCAGTTTTCTAGGTGTCTTTCAAGTACACATACCATTTCTGAAGAGAAAATGACCAATTCTGCATGGCTGATTTCTGCTGCCCAGGAAATTGGAACCATATAGCTACAGACTGTTAAATCTTGAGCTACATGGCATGTGGATGAATTCTGAAAATTCATATGCAGCTCAAACTAGGTAAGGAGTATCTTAAAATAATTATGCATTCTTGTGTCTCAAATATTTCATTTACTACTGGATTAGCAACTCACAAAACTGATAAAGACTTGAATAAACAGCTGAAGAGTCTCTGAGTACCCAGAGCACATCCAGTATAATTTAACTTGAAATTTCCCTTCCTGAATCCTACAACTGAAACAAGTTCAGTACTGTCCAATTTTCTCATGGGACAAACAACTTGTCTAAATTCAGGCACACTTCTCTACTATGTAAGGAGCAGAGTCAAGCCCAAAATGCATGAAAATTGTTTGGTATTCTGAGAAGTTTTCTTAAGCAGTCAGCATGCCATTCTATTTGTGAGCAGTTATATATAATTCTTAGCTCTTGATATATTAAAACCAGTGTATATATATATAATATATATATATATAAAAGCCTTCAGTTTTAATTGTACAATGTAAAATCTCTACACAATGGCACAAAATCTGGAAATCCTGTTTGCTGATAACAAGGAGTAAATAAATCTAGAAATAAATCTAGTAGGAACTAGTAATTTCTAAGGAAAAAATTACTCCTTAAAAGGTCACCTGGAACAAAGGAAGTGAGGAAACATTCTCTGTGTGTATTTTGAAAGGCACAAATGGTGCTGATTACTTTATCCCCATACTCAGACTGTCTACGTGGGTTAAAGCTAGCAATAATACCAGTTCTAATCTTAAAGGCCCGTGGAGAGACATAAAACCAGACTGTTTGAGAAATCTGGTTGTAAAAGCACATCTGTGCAGCCAACACCATTACATGGCTGGAAAACAATCAGAATTCCAACAAGAATCAAGTGAATAAAACCCACAGAAAATTCCTTCCTTGTGGAAGGAAGATTTCCTTTGGAAGATTTCCTGCACAGTTCCAAATCTCTTCAACAAAATAATTTCATATTTGTGTGGAGCATGTCTTAAATAATTTTCCATCAGTGTTTCAGGCAAGACTTCCTCACAATGAGCAATTTCTCCATGAATGTATCACTTATTTTTGAGGCCCAGCTCCATGTGCCAGCTCATGTGCAATACCAGAGTACTCACCAGATACTTATTTGCCTGCAGTACCAGTGTTAGACCCCTGCCAGCCACTGCTTTATATTTGATTTGCCTTTTTCACATGGATTTTGCAAACCACTTGCCACTGCTGGTTTAAATACACTCCCAAGGGATTCGTGCAAGCATCTAAAGCAATGATAAAATAAAGATTTTAAAATAAAATTAAAAATATATTTATCTTATCTTTACTTTTTTGTCCCCGTGTAGTTTTTTGGGTTTTGCCATGATGTTGGACAGCTGCATGGAGAATGAAGGCACACACAGATAAATAAATCCCCCAAATGACAAATAAGCAAACAAATCCAGTCACCATTTCCACACTGGCAGTTTTGTCTATTAAGTTTGTATATTTGTCATTACTTGCTTTAGAAGCAAGTTTACAATTAAGTCTGGTCATTTTATCCCTTTCCAAGAAAATAGCAAATAAAGTGTGATGATAAGGTTTTCAGCATCTGTTCTTAACCACAAATTTCCAAATAACATTTTGAACTGCTGAGTCTATGATATTTTTTTTTCTCAAGCTTGCAAAGTGAGTAGCTGTTTTATAGTGCCTTAGTTAATTTGTATTTAATCAAAAAAGGTGGGGTTGATTGGAAACTCTTTGCTTCTCTTTAAATCTCAGTAAACCAATCTTTCATTTTTCTAATATGACACAGATTTTTCCCTTTTTTATTTTTATGAAAAGAACTGATATTCTTCTCTCTTATGAAAGATTTAATAGATAAAAATTTGCAGTGCAAAATACTGCACAATATGCTGGACCAGAAGTCTAATTAATGCAAAATATGTAATGTTACAAATTCCTAAACACATCAGGTGCAAGTGGAGCAAAAGGATACTTTAGCATACAGGCTAAAATGTGGTGGTAAATGGCATTAAACAAATTCAATCTGCCATGGAACCCTAATGACTACTCATCCAAAGCCAAAATAGACAAAGAATTAAATCAAGCACTACTCTTTGAATGAAGACATTTATTATGAAGTATTACCACAGAATACTAGGCATTTATCTTCAAAAAGCTTTTAGGATCTCATTCTTAGGACATGCAATAGATCATAACTTATCAAGATTTTTTGCAACCTAAGCACACTAAAGAAAGCATTTAGTAAAGATGGGATTTCAAGCTGGTAACCTTTCTCTCTAGAAAAAAAGCTTGACTTCTTCCTTTTCTGTTAAAAACTTTAACTGTGAAGGATTCAAAGTCAGATACTATACCTAGTTTTATCTTATACCCATATCTAGAAGAACAATATATTTAAGAAGAGGAAAGTTTTCTAGAAACCCCTATGCAAGATCACCTACTCCATGTGTTACTAAGCAGACTACAATCAGCTTCTGAGGGTATTTTAGGAGATTACCAATGAGGCCCTTCCGTGGGTCTGTCCTACCAGCCCAACCCTTGCAATCTGTGCAGGAGCCACAGATTATTCCTTTCATTGTGGAGGAAAATACAGGACACATCCCTAATTCCCCATCGAGGCTCCATGCTGTTCCCTGCCAAGGCACAGGTTTGGCAAGCAGGGGAGATATTCCAAAGGAAAACACATAGGGCCTCGCTCAGCCATATTAATGCTCCTTCACATTCCTGCTGCAATCTTATCCTGCCCATAAGGCTGATTTAAAGACAAGAACATCTTTGGCAAGCAGGGCTTTCAAAACAGAGCCCGGCGTGGAGAATCCAAGAGCAGTGCTTGGTTTTCACCTTCACACAATAGCCATGTTACAAAAACAACTTGTACTTCATGGGAACACACAGTGATGGGGAGGTTTAGATTTGAAATCAAATATAGCTTTCCCAGCAAATTTTAAAATTGAGAAAGTCTGCTGCTGTCACCTGGTCATTTTGCATAAAAATTAGAAGAAAAAAGAAAAAAAAAAAAAGAGATCTACAGAAGTATACAAGCCAATATTCCAGAGCAGCACTGTAAAGGATAACTCTAGACTAAAAAACCCTACTTTTTTAATTGGACACAATAGTGGGAAGTGAGAACTGTCCATTATGTGGCTGAAGAAAAGCCAACACACAGACACCCTACCTTAACAAATGTCTTCTCTAAGCAACTCCATGTTATGAGTAGTCTAACACATTGTTTTAATTGGAAGAATAGACAGAGTTTTAGACAGAAGACATCCAAAAGACATCCCCATTATGCTTAATTTAACATTATTCTTCCAAACTGAAAACCAAGAGGACAGTTTGATCAGTTACAGGATGGTGCATCTTACACGTGAAGAGACAAAGGAAATTGTCCAAGTGTGATTCTGAAAAGAGTGCTGAAAGCAAAATAACTTCTTGCCTTTAGGCAACTAAGAATTTGAAGTCAAACTCCTCAATGTAATTCCTAAAGCACAAGGAGGAAAGACAGCCAACAGTTGCTCTGCAATAAGGACTGGTACCAGTTTATCAGATGTGATCAGTTGACCACAGAGAAGTTTTGAGAAATGATTTTAAGGTAGTTCTGTTTTAACTTGGGTTATAGTAAGACTATGGAGAACATTTTTGTAGGAGTCAAACCTTTGAATGAACTGCAGGCTGCCCCCTTCTTGGCCATAATTCCTACAGTATGTGTATAACTGACAGATTTGCAACTACTTTCTGAACTGGAAGTTCTTTCTGAATTACTTTCAAGTTCAGAAAAGTGGACTGGAATTATGTGTAAGAAGTACAAACTTTTAATTTTATATAAAATGAAGTTCTAATGAATTTGCTCTAGAGGAGACTTTTTATGCAATGTATGATAATTCTGCACCTAATTGTGCATTCTGCCATAAATTCCATCAGGCTTTAGCACACCCCAGTTTACCACCCCTGTTACTGCTCACATCAATCACACAATGTTTACTCTGAGCACACACTCAGTCTGTGGGGACACTGGAACATAGAAATTCCCAGGGATATATGAGCATGTGAACCCACCTATTCCACACAATTAAATCCAGTACAACAGCAGCAGTATAAATACACTACTTCTGAAACAGACTGATTTTACTTTTTCCAATCTTCTGTAACACACTTCTGCAGACACAATCTTAAGATTCTTAGATTAGTTCCCTATCATTTCATGTAACAGGCTAAGAAGTCTTAAAAATGTACATACTTCTGTCTCCATTTGGAAAAGAAACCACAGCAAAATCAAAATCTTTAAAATCATATTACAGTACATCTTTGTAGATAATTTTTCCTTTTACAACTAAAATTCCATCCAAGTTGGAGTTTAAACAGATACCCAGAAATATTTTTGAGAAAATAAAAATTCTACAGTTCTATCTGTGATGAATTCTGCTTTCTTTTAATAATTGATGTCAAGGTCCTCTGTCCAACTTATGCACTCATCTGCTCTTTGAACCTACAGTGTTTTATAGGCACACACTGCACACACAGCTCTCTTCTTTAACTGATTAAAATGTGCTCATTTCACCCACCAGCCATGAGAATGCTGAAGAAAAAAATGAAATCATGATGATAGAAAGCTCCTTTGAGCTTCAGAAAGCAAGCATACTCAGGGATGCGCCATTTAACATGTAAGCAGTAACAGATACAGCTACCAGAGCATCACAGGAATTGCTATTCTGTCAGCAGAGGGGCCAAACTGTGACCATCACCTGGACAGAGATTCAGACTGGTTTTCATTTCTTTGGTGCCATTTCCAATTCTGCCTTTTTTTTTCTTTTCTTTCTTAAAGAACTGCAAATGTCCAGCACCTCCAGGGTCTGCATCTTGTTCAACTCCAGCCTGCTGACACACTGATGAACAGCATCTGCCAATTCAAAGGAGCTCTGACCAGACTGACTTGATGCAATCTGGCAACTTTAATCATCTTAAGCTGTCCTCTGGAATACCTGTTCTGCATCTCCAAGTGCCTTTTCCACACAAGGAAAAATGGCCGGTGTAACTTTGTAGAAATCCATTGGTTTGTAACACTGGGCATAATGTTCTACATCTGGATGGCCTGGACAAATACACAAAACCCTCTTTTATTCTCCCAGGTTAACACTTCCAGGAAGAAAGGGGGGCATGACTTAGAGGAAGAGCTGAGGCCTGAACATATGGTTGCTGTAACCAGTGCAATATAAGCTGAGAGAAGGAGAGGGTAGCTCATCCAAGTTCTGTTCAGGAATACATCTAAGACACACCCATAGACACTATGGTATATAGTATATACACCATATATAGTGTATTTGGTATAGACAAACCAAAGTATCACACACATAAGAGGCTTAAAGAAAAAAGCAGAAATAGAAGGCCTTGTGCTCATTTTCTAGCCAGCAGCAAGTGTGACATGTCCCTTTGGAAAGGGAGTTGGAGGCCAGTGGCAATAAGAGAACAAATTAGCTGTATTGGCCTGGAAAGTTTATGATTAGCTTGGGAGGTCTGAAGGCTGCTGATCACTACAAAAATAACATTTCACTTTGATGCATGTCTATCGACTCTCACTATATTAAAATGTTTTCATTTCTAAATGTGGGTTTCAGCTGCTGTGTCTGGCCACCATGTGACATGAAAGTGAGGATCTTTATGTAACACATTTTTTTTCTAATCAGTAATTCATATAAGAGAAGTTAGCAAACACTGGATATTCTGTGTGCTTGTGTGCCTGCAATGATTTCAGGAGTTCAAACTAACACAAAACACTCATTCCTAAAAACACATACTGGAATAAAATGCACAGGTTCACCATTAGAACCAAAATATCTTACAGCAAATCTAGTGGACAATTCTGATATTTTACAAATGAAGCCATAGAACTGCATAAATCAAGATCAAAACTCCAAAGTAAAAGCATGTGAACTACCAGGACATTGATCATATATCCTCCAGCAAACATATTAGAAAGAATTCACTTGTGTGTTGGCAGAAGTACAGCACTGTAAGCACTTGTGCAATAAAAACGTTGGACATGACAATGAGACAGGATGAAATACTCCTCACAGGGGCTTTAATACTTGTTACAAACTCCTGTATTACAGAGGTTCAATCTTTCTTTGCAGCTACCTTTAGTCTCTTTTCATCCAGAGGCAAATGACTCTACAAATGTGCCTCCTCAACCTCTGACTTGAGGATTTGGGATTGGTTTCTCTAAATGAGGCTTGTCCTAAATCAGCTTTACAACAACAAAGAGCTGCAGTTGTACAGAGAAGCAATTCTGTTAATTCATGTTCTGTTGCTGTACAGCCTGTAAAGCTCCCTCTGTCCTCTCTTCCTTGTGCCATGTGAGAAGGGCTGATGGGGATCTTGTGCTTCTGGCAATGGTCAGGGACTCTGAAAAGTTGGGTTCTCACACCTAAGCACAACTGAAATGAGTTGTCTGTGTTGCCAGATGGACAGCCATAGACAAATATAATTAAAAATCAACTTTGGATTTTAACCCCAGCATTGAATGAAGACCAAACTTCACAATTTTGGAGGTATCAGTGAATTTAGTGAATTAGAGAAATTTGGAGAAACCTAACATAGATAGAAAACTACTAGGCTGTGATAGTTTGATTGGAAGATGCAGTTCCAATCATCATGTCCAAAGTTACAGTAGGTTTACATTCAACATTGCTTCTGGTGGATCCCTTAATGAAGAGAGAAATGAGAAGCAGAAGTTTAAAAGCACCCAGGTCCCACACACACAATGACAGCTTCCCTCTTTCCCAGTCTTTGTGCAGTTGTTGCCAAGGAGGTAACAGAAAAGCCTCCAGAGGTCTTCACACGTGTCTGGTTTCTTATTAGAGAGCCATGCAAATGTCCTCATGACTTTCATACAACTTTCTTTCAGTTCATGGAGGCTGCTTATTCCTGCAAGAGTTTTTTCTAGCTCAATAGTTATTTGCAGGTAATTGCAATAATGACAATTTTGCAAAGATTTTCAGAACAATACAAAAAAGTTATATACCACTTCTCTAGAAAATTATCAGCAACTTCTTTACTAAAACAGTTTTGGTGATCCCCAGTTCTCTTCTTATGCAGGCACGTTTTGAATCCTACACAGAAGTTAATACAGATTCCAAACATTTGAAGCTGACAGTTTATATGTGCAGAATAATGCATGTTGTTCAGAGCATGCACCAAGAAAACCGAAGAGATTGATTTAAAATTCACATTACACAGCTTGAGATAAGCTTCTGCATGAACCATTTGTCAAGGACAGCTACCATGATTCTGTGATCAAATAGCTGGTGACACTAGGGAAATTTAGTACACATATGCAAGTAAGCTGGAAATTGTTTTAGACTGCTGTCACTACACAAACAAACCAAAATGAAAGTTAAACAGAATGTTCTTTGTAATAGCTGAAAAATGGAAGGGCACATTTCAGACAGATGTCACTGAATGTCTGTTGAATATGCTTCTACTAATAGAGTATGAAAAATTATGCCAGTGACTTTAATGGCTAATTAAGTTGATGTGAATTCATTAATAACTTGTTGTTTTCCTTGGTAGTCTGATATTTGTGTTAATTCCCTGTCTTCTGTCCTACATTCCTTTATTCAACAAACAGAACAAAACCTGGCACAAACATCAAACTCTGCTCAACTAAAGAGGCAGAACTAGGCAAGCTGTCAGCTGCAACCCACAGGATTACACAGTACCACACCACACTGGGGCAGTTGTGGACTCAGTGGAAGGAACACATTTAAGACTCTTCACTTCATGCAAGATGAAATTCAGTTTACTTATCCAGCAACAAAGAGCTCATAAAAGTACATACTTGCAAAACTCAAGTGAACACCTTAAATTAGGTGTTAAATTATTAAACAAGTAAGAAAGTGAAATACAAGAACTGTGCACCAGACTATAGCACCATGCCCAACTAGAAACAAACAAGGCCAGGTTTTCTCTACTGACAATTTTAAGAGATTCTCTTTCTGCAAATGACACAATTACTGTAACCATGACATTCCATTAACATTATAACCATGAATGGCTTTGATCTGTAGTTTATCAAGTAATTAAAAATGATACAGCTTTCCATTGTTTTCCTGAACTTTTAATCCTTTCCTGACAGAATCTGTGGGTGGCAATAACATTTTCCCTGTGCAGTGAGACACAGACTGCAGATGCAGTGGCTACAGAAGAAGACATTCCTAAACATACATCAGCTTTCATATAAATGCCCTTTCTCTTTGGGGAGCAGAGGTGTGTCAGTGACAGGGATCAGAACCAGGACATGCACTTCTGACCCACAGAGCTCCTGAGAATGGTTCCTTCACAGCCCTCAAGGGATTGCCACTGACATCAAAGATAAGGACAAACAGAAAACTGGAGCTCACCCTGTGAGATTTGATTTAGTGAATTTCTTCAATTCACCAAAGGATCTGCTCATGAAACAAGGCACTGCTACAAAAGATTTCCAAAAGCAAAACTTCATCTTGAATTTCACCTTCAACTTCTAATAATTAATATTCAATGCCTACAAAATCCAAAGAAAAATTGTTGAAATCCATTTAGTCAAGAAACCCCCTTGCCCTTGGGGAAATTTTCAGAAGCACCTGAAGTGCAAAAAGAACCAGAGATCCTAGTGCACATCTGTTGTGTTCATCTTTCCCAGTGCTTTGAGAACATCTCCCCCATAAAGCTACAAAAGTATAAAAACATCTCTAAAACATCTCTAAAAACATTCTTTATTTAACAATGACTGCTCCCTGTCTTCAGCATTAGACTTCTGATGTGCTTCTGAGAGTGCCACTCTCGAGAGAGTAAGCACTTCTTTATTTTGAGCAGAAATAAAAAAAAATTTAAATTACAAATGTAAACTACTTTGCAGGCAAGCAATTCAGCTCACTATTTCAAAATCCCAACAAAGCATTCATGGGTACTTGGAACACTTTTTTAAGCAAGGCACCAGTGACTTCAGGACCCCAAACTCCCAGGCTGCTGAATGTCTCCACCAGCACAGGCACTGCTGTGCACAGCAGAGACCCCTGAGGGAGTGTTCCAGGGATCTGCTCAGAGTGCAGAACATGATTTAGCTGTGACAAGCTAAACCAACAACTACTGAGTCAGGTCTGTGTTGGCAAATGGCTTCCACCACTGTTCCAAAAGGAACATCTCCACAAATCTGATTTTTTACCCATGTTATGCCCAGAGCTATTACAGCTGGCATAGCACTGAAAAACAAATGCTCAGTAGGATAAAGAGAATAGAGTTTCTGCAGGAAGTCTGCAACTGTTTTCAAAATGAACTCCTGATGACATTTTACATTTTGTACGCAATCAAATTCTTATTCTTTCATTGTCCCTCAAAAAGATCTTCAAAGGAAAAATTAAAAAAAAAACCCAAGCTGTCAAGAATCCTCGACATAAAAAAGCATGCAGTAAATGCTATAGGGCCAAAAGTTTGAAAAATATCTGGGTTTTTATTTTCCAACATACCCCCCTCCAGAAGTAGATAGCACAGCTTTCCTTAACAGTGCTCTAAGAACTGAGGAGAGAACACAGGAGCCAATTTCTTCCTCCTCCTCCTCCTCTCGGGTGACATCAGCCCCTGGAGGGTTTGAGCAGCCCTGGGACACACAGCCCTCCTGTGCAGGAGTCAGCTTTCTCCACACAAGGTTCACTGGCAACGCTGCCAGGGAATTAACCAGACACTCAAGTCACTGGGGGGTTCATATGATTCCAAAAAAGCCAATCTGAGCACAGTAAACTGTAAACTACTAACTAAGCCTTCTAAAACCTTATTATAGAAATTAATTACTCCTGAGTAGAAGGCTGGCATGCTAAAATGTTTTCAGAACCACAATGTTGTGTAGATGACAGCCCCAGGCACAGCTGCTGGAATAATCGTCCCCCATGTGAAAACTGAGTTTACTGGTAAAAACTTCCACAACAGATTTGCATAAATCAGTGCACCCACTCACCACAAACACCACAGAGCAACATCCAGATTCCTGCTTACAGTTCCCCACTGAGTACTGCTGCCTTACAGCCCAAGATGGTACATTGTGCAGGTTTTTCCATACAGTTACTTCTGAAGAAATGCCTACATGATACTTCGCAGCAGATGCAACTCCCTCTGTCCTCCTTCAAACTGACCAGATGCCAAATTTCCCTGCACAGAGCAAGGGTGAAAGGTGTAAAATTTAACAGTGGAACCACATGCCTTTCTGAGACAAAGTACCAGGCACCCTCAGGATCAGCATCATGTGGCTGCAAAGCTTCTGCATGGCAAGGATCATGAGCCAAAACCCCTTGGATCTGCCTGCCAAAAAGCATGGCCAAAGATCACTTCAAAGCAAGCTGCAAGTAGATTATTTGGGCGCCTGAGGCTTTTGGCTGAAAATTTTTTGACTAGATGTCATATGCATACCTCAGTCTCAGGGGTGCAACTTTAACTATTATCTTACAAGAGACTAAAACAAAAAAAGGAAAAAGAAAGTGAAAACACAGGAAAGAAAGCTCCTGAATGAAATCTCTCTGCAGGGACACCACATCACCTACTGGATCAGGACATGGAAACAAACTCAATACTCACTGTATCAAAACTGTGCTTAGTGTAAGAAAAATAATCCAACAAATGTGCCTGCATCACTAACTTCTGGCTTTCACACCATCCATTAAGTTCTGGAGGTTTTTAAAGCAGAAGGTTATTATGAAGTTTACCACTCTTATAGTACTGTCAGTTCTCCCTCTTCTTGCACCTCAAAATGTTTTTACAAAATGTCATTTTGTAATGACAATGTCATCCTCGATGTCATCCTGAGGATTCCACCACACCAGCTACCCCCAACAGGCAATAGACTTATCAACAGTGTTTCTGAACCACAGTTCATTTCAACAAACAGACTGATCACAGGCATCCTGATTTTTCATCAAAATCATTAGGAATAATGCAGCAGGAATCCTAAATATGCCAGCCCAAGAGAAAAGGCTGCAGTTACAAAATCTGATTTACTGAAAAGCTCAGAAGTCAGAATATTAAGACAGGAGACATTTATAAAGACCAAATAGCTACATTGACATCAAATTACTGAGCTATTGGGCCAAAACTATCAAGATAAATTATATTGTGCTAAAAATATTATCAGAAATACAACCCAAAAAGGCAATTTAAATAAAAGCTGCTAGGAAACAGAGAGGCTTAAAATGAAAAGGAGTGGTTTACACATTCTAGTCTCAGACAAGTAAAAAAACCCCTACAGATGTAATTTTATCTGCTCTACTTGTTTTGCAGCACAAGTCCATGACACAAAGTGCCTAGAAAAAAACAACTGGGTCTGTCAGAACATGGAAACCTGACCCTGCTTTTGGAGGTACATTTGCAAAACTCACTGTTTTAGGTTAATCTTTGGCAGTGTCCCATTGGGGGGATGTGAAGGGATTAAAATCTGCCTCCGTTCTTTTACTTACACCTCTAGCACTCCACAAATACATAAAAGCACAATCCAACAATTTGCAAAACGTGATTTATTCTTTGCTCTACACAGAATTCATGTGTTTCACTATTAAATCACAAAACCTATGCATCTGCCTAAAGTTCTCAAGTCCCTGAGTGAAAACAAGAAAACAGGTATGAGAAAGAGAAACCTTTTGATTTCAACACACATCTTTGTTCTCATAAGCCTAGGACAATTCTATTTATTCCCTAAAGGAACATTTATTTCCTAAAGGAAAAATTCAGTCAGAAACAGAAGGAAAGAGCAATTAAACAGTATCAAAACATCCAGTCTACTTTGTCTTGTTATTTGTTGGTTACAACATTATGTTATAGCAGGAACAAAAAACGTGCCAGCTTGGCATCTGAAAAGCATTCAGTTACATAATACCTGATACTGTGCTCAGCAGATGTCCTCAAACCAGAGCCCACTGCCCTCATGAGACCAGTAAAGACCTGCCAGGGCTTTGCAAAGTTCCTTGATTTTGCTTGTAAACTTGTGCAGTTACTTAAATGGGCTTGTTAGAGGGGGGAAAGGCTCTCCAGAAAATCCAAGTCTTCAAAGATTAAGAAAAGATCATCTGGTTTCACAGTATGTGCACAAGTACAAACTGAAGATTTAAAGTGCTCATATGAGTTAAGATCTGAACAATATTTATTTTGATCATGCCATGGCAACAGAGAAAACGTGGGTATGGAAACACCTCTTACATCCTTGTTTGGGGAGTTTTTTTGAGCAACCTGGAGAGGACAGGTTCCTTCCTGAGCTGCCCACAGCCTCCCTGTGGTCAGTGCTGCTGCTCATTCCTAGAGAGCAGCAGACAGCAAGGAGCTGCAGGGACAAAGCAGCTTTCCTTGTCCTGCCATGCTTTTGGCCTTCCCCTCCCCAGCAGAGGCAGGTATTTCCCTCCACAAAGCAATCCTGTGACACTGTTTCCAAATCAACCCCAGAGGTGAGCTCTCCCAGCTGGGAGGGATGAGGCTGGCTGCAGGCAAGGCCTGGCTCCAAAAAAGGTAGAGGCATGACTCTGACAGCAAATGTACAGGGCCTGGATGGTGCTGTCACAGGATATGCTGATCCCTGCACTGCTCTGAGATCTCCCTCAAAGGCTCCACTTCAGAAACACATTTCTTTGCTTTGTAGTTTGTACGAGTTCTCTTTTTGTTGGAAAACAGTCCCAGCATTGCTTTGTTTACCTGAATACAGATTTCTGCCTGGGAACCACGGAAAGCCAGGGAAAATTTCACACTGGGAAGTAAGATCACTCAAGGAAATTGCTGGTTTGCAGTAATCCAGTAAAAACACAGAGCCAAAAGTCCCATGTGAGTAATTGCCAGATTTTGGAATGATGCTGTTCAAGACTTGATAAACTACTGCCACCACAACCCTCTGTGTTAGGTTGGCTGCAATTGTTGCCCACCAAAATAAACAAAAGAATGCAGCACAGGATGGACTTCCTGCTTCGGTACAACAGCAGTGGGCACTGCTCCTCAAGGATTTTGTCATTAACTATTTTTTCATCTACTGCAACTTTTTTCCTTATTAAATATGTATTTCTGATTGTATCCATGTGAGATACATTAGTTAAGCATTTTCATTGGTATATCTGTGCTTAGAAACACTTTCTTGTGTTACAGGACTCAGTCAGTCAGTAAAGCTTCAATTCATCAAAGCCCTTAAGCCTGCACCTAACTCCAAGTATGCACCTAATCCCATTGACTTTAATGGGACTGCTTACTTGCTTAGTTAGGCATGCATTTAAAAATCAAGCTCCATGTAAGCATAATTGTGCTCTTTGGCCTGGTCCCAAGCCCTTAAAAAAGGGAAAAAGCAGAATGGAGAACAAATGTTCAGCAAAGCTGTAAGAAGGCACAGCTGCTTTCTAGGAAATATGCACAACCTAACAAATAATTTAATTATATTTACAGGAAGTTCCAACAGTCAGAGTTAGCTGGCAATCCAGTTGTTGAGTTCTACCGAGATATTTTCAAACCTAAACTGAGGAATTTTACAGCAATTCCTATATTTTTAGGAATATTTATTCAATAAAGATATTAGAAATCATAAGTAAGAGAAAAGCATGCAAGCATTTTGTCCAGGTGTGTTTATGCTGCTTCTCACCATTTATCCAGACTATTCTCCAGTGCTGCCAAGCTCTGACACCTCCCTCACTTGTCACTGGGTTGCACTTTATATTGAATAGTTTTAAAACAATGCATGCAAAGTCTGAATCTGGAATGTAACTTCAACAAGGTGCACTGCTGCAATCACGAGTTCAGTCCTGCAGCTTTAACTTCTACAGCAAGTCAGACACAGAACTGAGGGCTGGAACACAATGCAGATGGTGAAACTGAGGACTTTGGACTCCTTCCCCTTTGCATCACAGATGTTCAAAAAACAGCAGTGGCAAAGGCAGCTGTGAGTCTCTAGTGTATGAAGTGGCAGTGGTTTCTTTCATGTTATCAAGATGATTTTAAAAATGCATGAGGAATGAGATTCTTCCAGGACTGATGAGTCCTCATGCTTCCTAACAATCAGGGTAGATGAAGATAATAAGGTTCTGACAAAAACAGACCCAAAAGTTTTCTATTTCATAAAACTAGAATAATTATTTCTCTCTCAGAATGGCACTTGGACATGACAGTTCAAATGCCCAAACACCAGATAGATAAGATTCTTATGTGGTTTTATAAAATGGTTACCAGAAAGTTTAACATTAGAAGAACAACTAAACAGAACACATTTTCTGAGGGATCAAGTTTCAGTTATACTTATTTTGCTCAGCAAAGCTGCCTTGCAGGAGAAAACAAATAAGATGAACCCATTTTTTAACAATGACTCATAGTGCAAAATAAGCCTGAAGCTTTTCTAAAGTACTGTTTTCACTAATATAACTACAAAAACACAAGACTTTAAACTCCTAATACATTAGAGTCACAGAAAATACATCATAGTTTGCTGTAATGGCTCCTGAAAAGTAAAGAAATACACACTGCTTTAAGTATCTGGTACAATTTAAAGGCTAAGCAACAACAACTGGAAGCACACATATTAAAAAGCCCTAGACAAGAAGTCAAGTGTTTTATAGTGCAGCAAGATGCAGTTAGTTAACTCTGCTGTTTATGGTCTCCTTTTGGACTGGTTAATTGCCCCTATCCAGGATCTGGTCTCCAGCAGCACCAACAGTAGCACTAAAGCATCCCTGATGTACATCACAATGTACAAGTACTACTTGCAAAACACTAACCTTAAAAAAAGTCTTGCTCTCCTAGAAAACAGAAATTGAAGCTTTATAAATATAGCAGAGGAGGGGAAACAAACCTACAGAAGCAATTCCAAGGTCCAGTCTAGCCTCAGTAGCTGTACAAATCCATTAGTGCCCACAGCAGAGGTGAATGACCCTGGAGCAGTCCAGGAGCCCACTGCAAGCATTCCAGAGTTCAGAAGTCATGTCCATCACACTGGGACTTTGTGTTGGCAAGGAGACTTAACAAACTTCAGGCACGTAACATAAACTGCATCTGCCACATGCAGCCAACTCTAAACAAACAAATCTTGCAGTAATAAAATTTATTTGTTTTAATAAAATTCTATAGGCTGTAAAACAATATCCTCGTGCAGGTAGGATTTCCACGGGTCAAAGACTTTTCAGTCATGCCCCATTTCTTAAAATGTGAGCATAAACTGCAACAATCCCTTTAAAATGAAGCCTTGCCATGGTAGGAGATATATACAATTATGACTATTTCTAGTCTTACAGAATACAGATATTTTAGGATGTTTCCATGCAGGCCCCCATACTGACTTAAGGGTCTAAATGCTGGCTCTTCAGACACTAATACAGTTTCAGTGCATGTGTACTTCATCCACTCAGCACAACAATGAGATGACACCTCCTTAAAATACTCAGTGGTTGTGCAAGGCCACCTGAATCTATTTTAACAGTTGTTTCCTCCCTCTCAGCACAAATTGAAATGAATATTTTAATATTAAGACCCAAAATTTAGGGCCCAATTTGCCTGTGTTCACATTTCATTTAAATAAGCTTTAGTGAATGCCTATTCCTTCATATCTCTTGATATTTCACATTCAGTCCTACTATTTTACTACATAAGATAAAACTTTTTTTACCTTTTCATTGCACTTTCCACTCCACTGAAGTGGGTAAAGCTGTGTGTGCTAAAGGGTACAAATCAATCACACAGATATGGTGGGAAATAGCCTTTTAGGAGAACAAGATTACCTTCATTTGTTGGAATCTTGTGTCAAGACAATGAAGAAGAAGCATCTGCTTTGCAAGAACATGCATTTAACATGACAGCAGGAACTTAGTTCCCTTCAAAAATGTTCTGCTAAGCAATTCTTCCACTTTGCATTCTGTAAGATACCACCAAGGCACAACTGAAGCATCTACAGAAATCCATGATACTGGTGTGTAAAGGCATCTACAGAAAACACCTTGGGATACAGGGAACACACATGGACAGGAAGGGAAAGGAAGTGCTTCTGTCACACAAACATTTGGGACTGGAGGACTGCTTTTAGTCACAACTAGTTTCTTCTGCACGTTCCCACCTCTGTCACCACAGTTCCTGGTGTGGTCATGACCTTGATAAGCACAAGCCAGACTACACATAAATAGCATCTCCAGCAGTCCAATATCAGTAACTAACCACTCTGACATCTCTGATTGCTGCAAGGTCAACAGCCTGGCACACAACAGTTACTGCAGTAACAGGCACAGCTCTAGTATGGAAAGGAAAAGGCAATGTCTGTGAAAACATTTTGTATTTTATAGAAGAAAACGCATCTTTGTTTCTAATTTCTCTTTCCACGCTGTGAGATACATATGTATGTGTAATGGTTTGAAAGCAAAACAAATGAGAGGCTCCAAGTCAGAAATACAATTTAATAAGAAAAAGAAAAAAAA
>JBBMKD010000022.1:14885957-14931763 GCA_037834095.1 Argya squamiceps
TTCTATCTCCTAATTGTCTTATTTTCTATTAAACCTATTTCTTAAAATTTACATAGAAAGTGAACCTTGTTTTTCACCAAGGTAAACATTCCAACACACCTTATTACAACGTAAACAGCACCTCAACTGTTAGCAACTGACACTTCCCTAAATGACCAAAAGTGTTTTTAGTTTCATAAAAAACTGCCCAGTTAGTCTTCTTAAAGCATAGAAACATGTTTTGGCATTTCCTAACTCCTGAGTGTCAGAAAAATTATACCACAATCAGAAGGATGGTGCATCAAATCAGGCTCACTGTTCAGGTCTGCTAGGCATACAAACATCCAGCACTGAGAAACACTTTAAACAAGACAGATGCACATTTTTAAAAATTCTATTGTTTTTTCTCTTCATTTTTACAGGTTACACTTTAGTGGCTATTCAACTAAAAAAACTCAACTCTTCCATTCTACTCCACTAAATTTCATTTTCAAAAATGTATAAAATGCACTATTATTATTCAAAACCCCACGATTTCTGCTGACATGCAAGAACCAGTAGGAAGTCAGTCCACTGAACTCTGGGTGAGAGGAACACACAACAAGAAGGGACATGTTCTCTTCTCCTGTGAAAATCTGTTCCTTGAGCAGATACAGTCTAACACTCCCCACAGCTTATGCCATCAGGTTTGTTAACACATTCGTGTAGCCTTTCTCTTGCAAATCATCCTCATGCCAGAGTTGCTCTCAGTTTATTACCCCCATCTGCTAACTGACATAACAGGATCTTCAGTTTCTTTCCAACCCAGAGCAGCACTGATACACTGTGGCCAGGTCCAAGCAGAAATCCTTTTTCTTAGGACAATACTTTCATTGCTGCCACAATAATGAACTAAAATCCCTCTCACTTCATAAAGCTCCATATCAGCCCCTATACTGAAACTGAAACCTACTATTTAACCTAGGAGATGTCAAAGGAGAGGGTTATGTGCCCTTGTTTAATGCTAAAACACTGCATTCACAAGATTTTTCTACTCGACTTCAGTGTATTTTTCAATCTTCAGCTAAGACATAACAAAAAGCCAAAATAAATAAAAGCAATCACTTCAAATATATATTGAACCACTGTTTTCTGTAGAACTACCAAATTTTCAGCTCAATTTCAGTTACCCCCTGTGCAGACCCAGGATTAATGCAGACCAATTCTGCATCTTAGATTTTGCCTCACACAGCTGAACTCATTTAACTGCCACTCATTGTACATCATGTTTTGTGTCTGGCAATCTTCTGATAAAATCCACGAGAACATTTACCAATTTTAAGAGAGGTCAAAGATCTATTTACCTAGTTTGGGTTTTTTGCAGAAGCCATGAATGCCATGTTCAACTAGGTCATTCTTCCATTGGCTACTTTTTTTTTTTAGATTCACTAGCTTATCAGTCCAATAACTTCACTCAGTTATTTAAAAAATAAAACAAAAAACCACCAAACTGCAGTTCAATCTCTAAGTTTAACAGTGAGGTCTAATGAGAAACTGAGCTTTATTCTTAGCAGCTTCATCCCCTCACACATAACTATATACAGAATTCTCAAATAAATATAACCTAGTTTCAGTGATTCATTACAATTTAAGTCAACTTGTCCTTTTCTGTGCCTGAAAGTGTCCTATTTTTATAACATGCAGAGCTAGCAATCAAGCAGCACCTCTGGAGAGTACATTTTCTTATCTTTCCATTCTCTAAAATCAAGGCAAACAAGCCATTTAGGGTTTCTGAAATGTCCTTATCTTATATGTTGGTTCCCTTAAGTTCAGTATCCTGCAGCCTCACATTCCCATATTCTTCCTCTACTGATTCTCCCCCACAGTTTTGATATTTTAAAATATTTATTCTTTAAATTATCAGTTGGCTTGGTAGATCCCAGTAAAAGTTTTGTGCTACTTGGAGGTGAAAAAATTATCCGCTGGAGCATGCTATTTTTTCCTGGATCTCTCTCTTCCTTCACTTCTGCTGTGATAGGTCAGCCTACTGCATTGCTAAGGCAGCAGAGTAACAACCCCAAGCAGACTGAGATTACTTGCTGTGTAAAAATACATTTCCCACTTCATTATTTCTGTGTTTCATTCTTTCTCATCAGGAACTGTTCACACAAAAAGAAGTACTAGAACAATCGCTGTCTGACCACAAACAAACAAATCATGCTTTAACAAACAAATCATGCTAAAAACCCTCTGACCTTCAATATTCAGATTCTTTTGATGAGTACCTGTAAGATACTGCCTTGATTAGGCATATACCAACCACACCACCTAAAGACAACATTCCCAAATGTGAAAGATCTGAAAAAAACTTGTCCACGAAGAGCAGACTCTGTTAACTGAATTGTCCCTGCTGAATGACAGGCATTTCCCAGAAGAATTTTATGTAAGCATAGTGTATTATTGTGCAAGATGCAGAAATTACAGCAAAACACATTTTAGAATTCCCATGCAGAACAAGACACCACACTAGTAAAAAAACCACCCTCACCTTATGTTCTGCCACAACTCTTGAGGTTTTACAGTTTAGGTGGTAGGTCAAGCTGCACCACTGGCTGGGCAACTGGACATGAAAAGTCAATCAAACAAGGAGCTCTGAGGTGACTGATCCCACACAGGCCACATTTTGGAGCCCCATGTCAGCTGACCCCAGACTTCACAAAAGGATCTATCTGATCCCCAGGGATACAGCAAGGCTTCTAGGTGAAGGCCTCCCCAGCTGGCAGCAAGACACATTTTCACAGACCAAACCTTGGCTCCTTTGAAGTGTGGCACAGTTTCTAGGACAGTTCATTATACAGGGACTGTTTAACATGTCCTCCTAGTGTATTTGTTTTTTATTCACGTGCTCACCTTAGCATAACCCAGTCTTTGTGCAAAGTCTCACCTTAGCCAACCTTATTAAATAGTGAACTTGGGTGAAATTTAATGTTACCACACAGGTTCTGCCAGACATATTCATTATTGATTTAACTGAAGGAGGTGCCCTTAATGAACAATCCTGGTAACATGCAATGTTTAGTTTTCGTTTTACAGACTGAAAAAGTCTCTAAATCAAAAAATCAGTACTTTCCTTAAAACATCCTTACCAAACTAGCCTTAAGTACCTCAGGGACATCCTGGTCTTCTCCAAACTGCAAAATTCGGGAGTTGGTTTTTTCCAAGTCCTCTGTTGAAACTTACCTTCTACCTTTCCCTATGAGGAATAAGAGTCAGGCAGGACCACAGCACCGTTCTACTGCCTTCCACGTCCCCAGTAAAAATCCCAAGACCACACATTATCTCACAAACTGCACCTGCTCTGCCTCACACAGCACATATTGCAGTGAAAACTTTCCACCGTTCTCCTAAAACTGATTCTACTGATCAAACTTTAATCACAAATATCAACACATTTCATTGCAGATTTCAGTGCAGTAGAGGTTTGAGGAGAAAAACTCAACTGTCAAACATATCCACGCACTTTTTAAAGGGGAGAAGTGTAATTTATGTGTTACCACGCTACAACCAGTGGCTGGAGTTCGAACTGTCTGCAGCAGCATTTCCAGCTGAGGGCTCTCCTCAGGTCCTGCAGAGGGGACGGCAGCCGCACGCCCGCTGGGAAGCACGGCTGAGCAAGGGGAGAAGTGTCCCCCACGGGATTCACAGGCCAACAATCAAAAAACAATCCTGATCTTTTAATCCCACGACAGGGAAAGCAGCGGCGTGTCCGAGCCCACGGCACGCTCCTGGCCCGGGACGGTGTCACGGCCATGAGGCGAGGCCGGCCCGACCCGGGCCCCTCAGGGCGAGAGCAGCACCGGGCACGGCCCAAACTCAGCGTGGCCAGAGGGGGAAAATTCCCAGGAGAGAGTAAAACAAGGGAAAACTCCCCGCAAATGAACACGCTTGTTCTTCTCTCGCTCTCGCCCCGGGTTCAGCCACTCCCCGGGAGCGCAGCCCTGAGGGAGCCGTGATGGACCCAGCGAGGGCCGGGCGGTGCCGGCAGGGATGGCGGCCGTGCCCTCCCTCAGCCGCCGCTGCCTGGCGTGGTGGGTGAATCAGCCCCTCTGTGCACCCGCCCCTCCGCCAAATTTCACCCTCATCCCGCGCCCTTTCCCTGTGTGGAAGTGTAAGAAACTGAAGTCCTCACAAAGCATCCCGCCCAAATCTAGAAACCACGCACGGTAGAACAAGGCAGAAAGCCACCCCTTCCTTCGGAAACATCCCTATTTGCAGGAGTTTGTGAATAGATCTGTTTGCGTTTCATCGAGAAAGAGCATTTTTAAATGTTAGTGCTGTGCTGACCAGTCCTAGTGCCATGCTGAGGGACCCTGGAGCAGCACGGCGGGACACACAGCCCCTCAGTTCCGGTCACCTTCCCTGGGCTGGACAGGCTGGCACAGCACACAGCTGGTCACTGGGGCTGATCACCAGGGTCGGACATTGGGGCTGGACACCAGGGCCGGACACCAGGGTCTGTCACCAGGGCCAGACACCAGGGTCTGTCACCAGGGCCGGACACCAGGGCCGGACACCCTGTGTGGCCACAGAACCCCTCAGCATTGCACAGCTCCCATGTCCCACTCTCCACCCAGATCATCTGCCTCTCGACCTTCCACCCCACAGAGTGTGTGTGAGGGCATTTGGACTTCATGTCAGCTCTTCCCCTCCTTCAGCTTCCTCTTCCAACACGTTCTGCCATCCTCAGCAAGCCCCTGCCCAAGGGAAGGCTGTGGGGAGGCACACGGCCATGGTGGATAAGGAGGCCAGGCTGTGATTGAGCTGCTTTGCAGCAAACTTTGAGAGATACAGAGAGAGCTCGGCAGGCAGCTTGCCAGTGCACGGAATTGCAATCTAATGATATTCTTAGGAAAAAATGTCAGAAGAAAGAGCATTCCAACCACAATACCTTTGATAAATAATGTATTCAGTTGTTCAAAGGGAAATAAAAAATAGCCACAGACCAAAAAAACCCCAGGAAATAATATCCAAATCAAATAAGAATGGAACTATCAGTAAACTCAATGACACCGTATACTGACTGTCCTTAAAGAATGTACCAAGTTCTTCCTTTCTGTCTCAGCTCTGGAGACTTCAAGCTGCTTGGAGCACGTACTGACTCTCACAGCATGCACATTAAATCTCCTGCCACAGATAACACTGGCTCTAGGTGCAACCAGAATAAATGATGCAACAAAGGAATTTCACGTTCCTCATGCCATGAGGTAGGGACTGGAATGTACAAAATCTCCTTGATGGTTCCTCAGTCCAATTCTTAATTTAATGTGAGATCCAGACTCCCTGTTGTTATCTACACAGCAGTTCTAGTTCTCCACAGAACATTAAAGAATGCTTTTACCATTTGTCAGTTTTTGTAAGTTTGCCTAAACATCTAAAAATAGTTAATAACAAGCTGTGCAATTTGAGAAACGTGCCTTGAGGGTGCCCACACAGAAGTGGCACGCACACTCTTGGCAGGCAAATATCACAATCATGTTAATACTACATTATGGGATTAAGCAAATTTAAATTAGGCTTCATTCTGTGTGCAAACTGCCTTGTAAAGTCAACTTCACTGCTTCTCCATAACAAGCCAAGATACACTCATCCATGATGTGTCAGAAGCAATTGTTCCAGGAACAAGTTGTCTCTGCATAGCTCAGTTATTTTCAGGGCCCAGCTTGCCATGGGCTGCAATTCAGTATTTACTCATGAGAAAAGCAATGAATCTGCTTTACAGGAAGTGTAATGAAGCACAGCAGACACTGGAAAAACTTTTAAGGGATGTGCTTATGTCAATCCATGTAACATATCCCTTAGTTAAGGTTTATCAGTGCTGAGATTGGGTGGGCTTTCAGCAATAGACCTGCAGGTGACCAATATCACTCCTGTGAGGGTGATGAGGCCCTGGCACAGGGTGCCCAGAGAAACTGTGCATGCTCCATCCCTGTAAGTGTTAAAGGTCACATTGGATGGGGCTCTGAGCAATCTGGTCTAGTGAAAGGTGACCCTGCCCACAGCATGACCTTTAAGGTGCCCCTAAAGATTATCTTTCCATACACGAAGTGCTTCAAGACACATGGACACACAGGGAGACAAAAACAGGCCCAGCTACAGCAGAACTCTGGTCCTTTCACACACTGCTGTGGCTGTAAGCTGCCAGCTCCATTGTAGACTTAGTCTACAGCAGGCCAGAAACAGCAAAATGTGACAATTGCACACTGATCCAGCAGTGATCCCCCGTGGAGCTTGGGGTGGATGGCCAGTGTTGGTGCACTACTAAACACAGGCACCCCAGTTTACACAGCTTCCATACAAAGAAGGAAAATGCACATGAAATGTAACACACCACATCCTCTACAAAAGCCTCCAAGAAAGCAGAGCACCTTTATTTCAGGTTTCCCTGTTTAGGCTGACAGACTATGGGGGCTTAGTTATCAGAACTGCAGCATGAGCTCAGCCTTTGCAGTTTAGTGACTGTAAGGTCCATGAGAGAAAACTGATCCCAAATTAGACTGCTTTTCCACTGATGGACAGTGACAAGTTTTTGAGGTGGCCAGAGGAATAATGCTTTTCACAGCAGTTATCATATGCCAGATTTCTAAATAACAACATGCAAACATTTTCCAGGAAATAATTATCATGTAACTACATTTGGGCTCTCCAAAAGAAATAGTAATGTGATGTGCTCTGTTTTATTTGAGTCTCTTTTGGTACTTTGTCCTTATTAGGCTTGGGAACATCTCTTGACAATAACCAGAAAGGGTCATGTTTATTTTTTTTCTTTGTCCCTTTCAGTTTTGTTAACTTCTTATAAACTTTTATTACTCTGGTTCAGATTTTTTTTTCTAAAAACATTTTCTATTCTTCATTCCAGTGATGGAGGAACATTGCCCTTTTTCTTTTTTCCTACTTCCACGTTTCATTTTTTCATATAATAAAGATGCTTATTACTTCACCTTGTCTCAACAATTTAATATATATTTGAAATATTGTCTGCACTGGGGTTCTGATATTAAGTGACAAAAAAAATCAAACTTTTTTAATGAACCCGCTTATACATTTTAACAAGCATGGAGCCCAAAAGGAAGATACCAACCCAACAAATTCCTCACCTTTACCTGAATATACCACAGATTTTTCTACTCTTCAGTGAACAGAATATTTCTGAAAGGCCACAATGTTCCATAAACTTGTCCTCATAATTAAAGGCAAGAAGAAATTTGCAAACATTGTCATTTACTTCAATTTCCCTGGTATCTCCATTTCTTCCAAATCCCTTTGTCATTAAAAAACTCTTAATAATATCTTATAGATTTACTGTCATGCATTAAAAATAACTGTAAGGTTGATTATTGCTCAATGAAATTAAAAGACCCCAACTAGAAACAAGTAATTCATTAAACCACATGTACATGTGTCTCTCTTGATCAGTTGGACAGCTGAAAATCAGCAAAAGATTGAAGTTCAGTGTGCCTGTATGAAATTTCAGTGCCGCAGAGCCCTCAGCTGAGAGGCTGACATGGGCACCTGAGCAGGGAGTTCTGCTGGCTCCAGGACAGCTGCCACAAGGTCTGCCCAACAGAGGCTGCAGGCCAGCACCCCTCTGAATGACATAACCAGGTAATGGAGTTTCTTCCACGGAGCCCAGTTTTTACTGTGTTACATCTGGAACTCCTTTCTGAATTTAAAGGGAAAATAAAGCCCAACTCCTACAAATGCCTCCTTTCACATCAGCCTTTCATGTGTCTGCAGCCACAGCCCAGAGACGACCTTCGGTCAGCCAGTGGCCACTGGATGTCTCCACTGGCCCATGCAAACAGATCAAAGCTCTCCACCAGCGGGAAGCTCTGTGCAAAGTTTATTTATGTGGTTTACAAGCCATCACTGACACTCTGCAGAGGGCACAGCAGCCACACAGAGCTGCCCTGCCCGGCCCTCAGCACAGGCAGGGGATGGCAGCTTCAGGTGGCCTGCACCTCTGCTGAGGTTTCTCAGAGCAGCCCCCAGGGTTTAGATCAGAGTTAGGAAGATGTGGCTAGGTAAGGAGAAGAAAACCCAATAGCAATTGCTTGAGCTCAAACCTTTTTGTTTCTGTTTATATCCAGCAATAGTTAAAACTGTATCAATAAAACCCTCATAAGATGATGATATCATGAGATAAACTATAGGATTTCATAGAAGATAACTCTTCTTGCAGTGATAGACAGAATTTATTAAAAATAAAATTGAGGTATTTAGGAAACATATTATTATAGACAAAACTAAAGAGGAAAAATAATACAATTAGTCTAAACAATCTATTTTTCCAGCCAGTTCTATATATTGATTTATACTGGCACTCATCAGAGAAGTAAACCTGCTCCATGCAGTGCAATTTCTCATCTGGAGAAATACCAAAACGTGCTCCATCCCCTGAAGTGCTGACCACTTCCTGAGGGACACAGAGTTATCATTCCCAACTGCTCTAAGCTTGGGATGTTCTGGAAGGAGCTTGATACTGCTTTCTGTCTGTCTTTAAAATTGGAAAGAACTGAATATTTCTGTTTGTCTGCATTAGAATCTTACTGGCCTCTGGAATCTCAGCTTGCATCCAGATCTGTAATTTGAAATGTGATTCTATCTCCATCAGCACACTAGTAGCCCCAAAAACTTGGAATGTCAAAGGATGTTAAATTATATAAATCAGTATTTTGGCAACTTTAGTAAATACACCTTCAAATCCTGCCTTCAGACTTTCCCCAGCAAGCTTGGTCAGTTTGATTCAAATCTGTTCTGCTGCTGGAGGACTTCATGTCACGCTTCAGATAATAAATGCCAAAGGTAGAGGGGAAGAAAGGAGATTCAAGTTTAGGCTTGTGATTCCCCCAGCAGCATTCCAGACAAAAGCTTTCAGTCACCTCTTAAGGAAGCATATTTAAAGTTAAATAACTCAGAAGTCTCTCTCCTATTAGAACATGAACTCTGCACGTGAACACTAAAACTCCTGGGGTTTCCCCAGCCCAGCCCCCAAAATGCAATTCCTGGACTCATTTCATATCCCTCTGATTGATAACCTCATCACTTACAGTCTTCTATGCTGACATGAACACAGCACTTTGATGAATACAGACGTAAAATCTACTACCTGTGCTTGTATAAACTAAACTTTTACACTTGTTATACACAGGATACACATGGATCAATGAGAAAAGCAAGAAAAGAGATTAAACTCCTTTTTTGAGAGGTTTGTAACTGAAGATTCTTTGCTCTGGAACAACACCAAGAAGTTACCACTTGAGAAGCCACAGCAGAAAGAATGAAATGACAAACAAGCAGCAGCTAGAAGTCAGCCCCAGACTCACTGTCACTGTCCCTTAGGAAATAGTTATCAGTATGTTCTCACTGAACCTTATACACTTACAGATTGCCTTAAGACTAAGAAAAAATACTCTTGTGGGGTGAGGGTGTTTCTGAAATAATAAAAAAGACTTGTACTCATTTAAATATTAATGTAGCTATTATTTGGTCCAAAATGTCCTATCTGTATTTCCATGGCCTCTTCCCACAGTCCTTTAATAGGCCAATAAATTCCTAAGGATTACTTAAAACATGCTGTGCTTTTATTTACATACTCCAAGATATTTATTTCCTTCGCTGTCATAAACACCAATTTGAAACATGAATGTTCACTGGAGCAATGTTTTCAGTAGGATGCCAGCGACCTGGAGCTCAGTCAGTGAACTTGAAAGCTGCTTCCCCTTCTGGTATCAGATAAGACCCCAA
Source organism: Argya squamiceps (assembly GCA_037834095.1). NCBI lineage: Eukaryota > Metazoa > Chordata > Aves > Passeriformes > Leiothrichidae > Argya > Argya squamiceps. Next base: position 14,895,720 of record JBBMKD010000022.1, read on the forward strand.
ACATTCAGTGTTTCACCTCACATTTCATTTTTAAGACTATTCTTATATAAAAAACTATAATGATCATTGACCAGACTCCAGATTTCACAGCAACTCTACTCCTAATTTTTCTTCTGGGTTGTCAAATTTTGCATACCTTGATTGTTAGATGTTAAGATTCTTGCAGAAAACTGAAAGGTGCCAACTCAGTGATCTTTTCTCAAGGAAAATCCAACTGGAAGGCACTGGGGGGCAGCTACTGCTCCCTGATGCTGGGCTCCACCATAGCACCCGGAGCCTCCATGCTCTGAACAACTGGATTTCAGAACAACAAGGCTTAAGTTGTCTCATCTCCCATATCTCTCTCAGCCAAGGGGAAAACAGGTGTCTGGTAAATTATCATCTTCACATTGAGAGTTGTGCCCCCTGAAACTAGGATCTGTCTCTGCTGTACTCATCTGTGGCATCACCCTACACCCCACTCCTCCCTGCACAGCACCAGAAACCAGTGTGGATGTGTCAACATAGAAATCTTGCCAAAGGCCTTTAATTTCCTTCTACAAACAGGCTCTGCATGCAGCAGAAGCAGTGGCTGTGATTCAGTTTGGCTTTTTGAACGTGTCTGACACTTCTCCAGTGAAAAATGACATCTGGAAGTTACTACAAGGGATGTGTAAAGTTGTTTTGAAAACTACTTACTAATTACTACCCAGTAATTCACTGGCTGGGTTTTGGTACTTACTGAGTAAGAATCTGCAAGATCTTTCCCAAATACAGCTCCAGCCTATGTATTCATGCATGAGGTAGGTGATGTGATAGCAAGAGGTTCACAGGTAACACCAAGCTGGGAAAGGCAACAATACTGGAGGGAAGGATTAGAGCTCGAAAAACATGCTGACAGCTTGGGGAAGGGTCTGAAAAGGCAGGATGAAATATAATAGGGATTGGTATGATATCCTACCTTTGTGACAGAACAACCACCTGCACAAACACAGACTGAAAAACTAATGGAGAAGCAGTAATTATACAAAGAATCTGGAGCAGTGACAGTGGGTGTCCTTTAGTGTGAGGCACTGAAGGTGTGAACTTAACAAAAGAGAAGTGAACACTGTAGGGTCAGTATAAAGCAGAAGCCAATGTGCAAATCACAGCAGAGACCAACATTCAGTGCAGCACTACCCACTCCTGATGGGCCATGTGAAGACAATCCAGGGGAGAAAGTGAGCAACCAGGGCTTCAATAAACACAGCTAAAGAGGGAAGATTCAAATAACAGTGGTGCTTTGAAAAAGCAGTCTCTACCTAGAGATAAAATACAAAAGGGAATAGAAGTCTTCCCAAGTGTGCTGTGAACCAGACAGGAGGTAATGGCCCAGAGCTGTAGCACAGAAATGTGTATTTCACTTCACAAAAGACTTGCACTGGAAGGAATGGCTCAGCACCATTTGCTTACAGAGACTGCAGAACCTCCACCACTGGAGACTGGCACTGACAAACTGAACAAGCACCAACTGTGCTCTTCTAAAGGCTTCCATTTCCTAACCTCAGCTCTTGGGGAGCACACAAGCCTTCCTGCCTCAATAAAATTTATTTATTGACTTATTCCTCCTTCCATAGTGCCTAGTTATAATAGACACAGCAGTTGCTTTCCTTTAAATTATATTTGCTGTGATACAGTAACTGTCCAGATACTGTTGTTCCCCATCAAGGAAAATGTTACCATTCATACAAACAGTTTCTGCATGAATAAACCTCTCTCTGCAGCTTTTCCCCAAAGAAATGGCAATGCTCAAGTGCAGTCCTAGATACACAGATGTTGAGAGCTCAAAATGAGAAATAAGGAAGATTTTCTTGCACCTGTCTGGACTCTATCCCAGAGAATTGCACCAAGGAACATAAAGTCTTAATTGTAAAACTATTTCCAATAGGTTAGTTTTTGTCTCTGGAAAGCAGTAAATTGTGAAATTTCACAGTATTGCAAATTCTACCTCTCATTCTGGACTGCAGAAAGCATAATAAAAGTACATCATTTTCTGCCCCCAAAGTCATACACAGGAAGTATCTACAGCCTGATCAATGTACAGCTGTGAGTCCAACACAGTAAAAGTAACGTAACATTTAAATACCTTTCTAAAAATGTTATCACCTGTTATCTTAAATATTACACCAAAAGCAAGGCAGAATAACTGCTACCTCACATGCCCAGATAACATCTGGGTTTCAGGCTGTTGATTTAAAGGTTTCTGCAGTGACATATGCTGCAACTGCTTCAAATTATCTCACGAACCCTAAAACACCTTCGTTTCCATCAGCCTAAGATTTGCCCCTTGAACCATGTCAACATAAATGTCTTATTAGGACACTGGAGGTCAAACCATGAATCTCTAACAAAGAAAATATCAGGATGATCACATGGCAGTTAAGCAGAGCCTTAAAAACTAGAAACTCCTGCTCCTGAATGGTAACATACTTGTTACCATCAAAAGAGAGCAATACATTTGTCTAATGCTTCACTTTTTCCTTTCCACACCACAGTAATCAACAGTTGCCTCTATGTGAAAGTATCAGAACCATAACAAAGACCAGAAACAATAAAGTTTCTCACTTTTCTGAAAATTAACTTTAAGGTGTTGAATTTATAATCACCTTACAATGATGGTGAGGCAGATTAGCCTGTAGCTTTGTGTCTGTGCAGCCAGGCTACTCCACACAAAACAATACAGAATTTTAGTGGAGACTGGGACATAGCAAAAAAGTTTCCAAACCCTCAAGAAACCTAAATTAATAAACCATGTCCAGCCTAGTTACATTCATTCTTCCCAAAGCAATTAGGGGGAAAAGGGAATGAATGTTTAATTGTGCAAGTGATTTTTAAATGTCTGTATCAATTAATGCTTGCTGGCATAGCACAGAAAGAGGGACACACATCAGTACAGCTCCCTTAAAATTTGCTAAAGCTCTTCTCCCTGCCCCATCCCAAGTTGGACTCAGTGCAACACAGTAATGCAGAAATCCTTTCAAGTCTGGCAGTAAGACTACAGCCAAATATGTAAGCTATTCACAAATATTATCCAAAAGCAGAGGGCAGGCACAGTTTGTGATTTAGGGTTCACCTGGTACAGACCTTTGGGAGGAAGAAACTGTGCTGGAACAGCAGAGGTAGCCTTATTAACTAAAGAATCTGAGGGGCAAAGAGGGAAAACTTCAGCAAAACACTGTTGTGAAAAATAATGGATCACACTCCCAGACTTTAAATATAAATGACCTCTCTTTTAGCCAAAAAGCAGCTGTACAAAAGCTGATGTTAACGATTATCCATTTTCCATTGAAACCATTCTCTGTACTGGCTCAAACACTATAAAACTATATGTGCACACACAAGCTCTCAGCAGCTCCCCTCCCCCTTGCTGAAATACTGCCTGCTCCTCTGGTGAAAACAAGCTGGTTAAGTCCTGTAAGCAGCCTCTCAATATGATGCCCAAGCCATAGTGCATAATCATGGATTTGGGGGAAAAAATCCATTTCTTCTTTTAACAAGAAACACAAGAAGGTTTTGCACTGTGATTCAATCCCAAGACTTGTAAAAGCAATTAAATATCCATCCTCACTCAATACTCTCTTTTATTTGGCATTTTCCTAAACTCCAAGGTGCTTGGCAGGGAAACAGGAGCCCAGACATGAACTGGCACTGCCCTGTCCCTGCCAGGGAGCAGCCTCACTGTACCTGGTGCAGCCCCTGTGCCTTTAAAGGACAACAGAGCAGAGTCAGAGGAAAACACAGGAGATCTCAAGCTGCATTAACTGCTATTCTTCTGGAATTAATAATTATGGAACAAGAGATGTTGCCAAGCAAACGACCTACTCAGATAGATTCTGAGAAGGAGATTACTGATGAAATAAATATTTTGAACTTTGTGGTTCTCTAATAGCCCACTGAGCTTCTGTTACAATACAGCCAAGGACAGTGACCCCATCAAGCATTTCACTAAATAAACCTCACCTACACTAACCATTCAGCTGTTCCAAGTTTATTGCCTGTACATTGACCAGCTTACACAAGTCACAAATATGGAACAAAATCATGTACTAAATTAACAGCATACTCTTGAGAACTCCAGTGAAGATGCGAGAGAATTCAAAACATATGGAGGTATTTTCCTATGAACTGTATTAAATAGGAAGATGTATTAGTTACAACTGGGAATTACTGTAGACAGATATCAGCCACAGACACAGTGCAGCACATGATGTTTAACATTAGAACATCTCCAGTGCACATGAGGGCCTGATCCAGAAATTTGCACTGCCTTGGGGTGCACAGATGCATCAAGAAAACTGTTTCTGTTCCCTTTTTCCTGACTGGAACACCTTCCAAGCTTTAAGTTATGCCACTGAGTAAATAATGAAAGTAGCACAGCTTGTTACATGGGATGGAAAACCAGCAATACACAGCCCTGGTGCTCCAGCTGGTATTTCTTACACCAGATCAGTCCTCTTAACAGGGAGTTTCACTTTAGGTTCCAGTTCTTTCTCTTAATACTTCTACAGCACGGAAGACTCTTACCTCAGCTGTCTCTCCACTTCCAAAACCAGACTTTATAGTAGTTAGCTAGTTCACAGCAACTGAGGTCAATCATGTTGGCTTTAAAAGACATGAGAGAAATGCAGATGGAAGGACCTACAGACAGGCACATCCACGTAAACTTCAGAAGAAAACAGATGCAAATGTGTAAACATTGAATTGCATTTTACAATACATATAATTATTTAAACTGCTTTGTCTTCTAAATATTTTCCAACTCTTTTGTGTGTCCAGTCTGTATGTATTTGGTCAAATTGTTTTACTGATGCTTGATGTCCATTTCCATTTGCAAAGACCTCTGTGAGCACAAGACCATGAGTCCACTCTGCAAGAAGCAGCAAATACAGAGAATTCCCTGAGAATCTCTTCAACATTGGCTGTGAGTCCCTCAAAAGACAATAAGGATGACTTATGGGAATGAGACGTGAATGAAGTGTATTTCAACTGAGCTGAGCATGTGAGAAGACAAGTGGAGTCAGAAAGCAAGTCTTGATCTAATATTTTATTTCCACTGCAAGAAAATCCCTTGGATGAGGGTGGTGACTGGGATGGAGTGCTGATGGTACTGACGTGTGGCTTGGCACAACAGGGCAGGACTAGGAATGGCAGAAGGATGTCTGCTGGTTAAAGTGATTCAACAGGCTTGGTTTAGATCAACTAGCTAACAGCAAGGATCAGCAATTAACTGTATTTTCCTCCTGTATTTCCACTGAAAGCTGTTGAACTGGTTTCAGAGAAATTCCCAGAATGCTTACAGCATTGCTATGATAGAAGTTGCTCTCATCAGTTTTTCAACTGAAAACTTATTTATGGTTGTAAGAATTTAATAATCACAACATTCAGTTTCTCCTTTCATGGCTGCAGGGATGATGGATAGAATAAACAGCATTTTAGGCAGAATGCTTCATATCAGATCCTGCCATAGCTAAGACTTGCTTTATTGCATTGGACAAAATGGTAACCAGACGTGTTCTATAAATTACAAACCACAAAATCAGGATAAAACTTCCTTTTTTTTCCAGAAGTAGTCCCATAATTTCTGTGATGCTCTCAAAGTACTGTGACAAGAGCCAAATGAGTACCCAGGCAGATGGAGTCTCCTGCTCCATAACACTGATTAGCATCATATCCAACAAGGTATCACTGTGATTAAAGCAGATTTATGCTCAAGCAGCTTTCAGATTGAGAAAGCAAGAACTCCTAACAAGGAGCACTACACACAAATCTCCATCTTCATGCAGCATCAATTCTATCTGCAGCTGTTCCAGGCAAGAAAAGCTAACCCCAGAGTTTGGACATTACTGCAAGTATTATCTGACTTAATTTAAACTGGATTTTATCCAGTGTTCCTGCAATAACCCCGAGGAGACTTGATCCACTGATGACTTCTAAAACTGATTTTCATAGAACAGATCCAACATACTTCAAATATCTTCTTTAATTTCCCAGTGACTAATGTACGTTGTTTCCATCAACATCATGTTTTAATCTAGTAAAGAAAGCCAAGGCTTTTAATTTAGAAAGTTCACCTTCTTCCTGTATAAGCTGCATCTTCTCTGTGTTCCCAGCTCCCACCCCAAATGAAAACAGAACTTGAGGCACAGAAGGGCTAAATGTGTCAACCCAGCCAACCATAAGAACGTTCCATCTGGACAAATGCAGATTTATGCAGCAAAAACTGCTGTCCCCAGACAATAAGACCTTTGACATTTTTCAGTTAAACTTTCCAACTTAGCTATTATAATTTGAAAAAAGTTTAATCTTTTTTTTTTAAATGAGGATGATGCAAACATGCTGAGAAATCACTGAAAACGATTTTCTAGATAACTCTCACTGATTTTAACAGGAGCTACTCAAATGTCATTGTGGGGGATAATCACCTCAGCAAGCCAAAATGCATACATGAAAACAAACGTGCTGGTTTGGACCTACAGTTTCATCCACACTTGAAGTATTTCAATATTGCTTTGCTGAACAGCAGCTAATGGCCCTGTACAATATCTGAAAGAATCTGGCATTTTTTCATGGTTCCTTTTGCTCATGCTTTCCTCCTCTGGAATGGGAACCCCATCCCTGTGCATACCCCCCTGCACTGCCAAGACACCTCACTGAGCCACCACCCTCCACAAGGAAATCCCTTGGTTCTGCTCCTGAGATCCAAACCTAAACCTTCTTGTTTCCTCCACAGGGTGCAAAGGAGGCCGTGGTTCAGCACAGCTGCCTCCTCCTCCTCTGTGCAGCAGGGAAGGCAGAGACAGAGCACGGGCCACTCACCCCACCCCATTCCCCAAGGTGAGCAGCAATAGCCAAAGGAACTCTGTAATTCCAGTTTCTGCCAGTCAGGACACTAAATAAAGAAATAAATAAATGCAGCAGACTGGTCTTACTGAAAACTCTCCAAATTTCAGTGGAGCAACAATCTCTTAATGTTGTTTGAACACAAACCAGAGATTGAGTGTTCTGCAATAAAATCTCTGTCGGTGACGCTAACAAAAATATTAAATTTCAGCAATATGCTGAGTTTTTAAACATGGACATCTGTTTGTATTTAGGTTCTTCATGTGACTATATTCAACAACAACGAAAGGATGAGAGCATTCCTTCCTCCAGATCTCTCCAAAACTGGCAGGTGACTATCAAACTGATTAAATTGAGAGATCACATTGGAGGAAATCCAATCTGGCAAATCAATCACACAGTCCTTGTTCAGGGGAGAGACCCCTACCGAAATCAAAGGGAATAACCTGAACTGCAAGTGATGGAAATCACCTGAGGTAAGGATTGCTGGATGTGGCACAGGATCTGCAAGAGATCCCAGGGAGATCCCAGACTGTTCTCAATGCCTCTCCATCCTCACCTTCATCCTCACCTTCAGACACCTGCCTGGTGCCAAGGCTCCACCAACGAGACCACGTCCCATTCCAGTTTTGATGCATGGAAAAGCAGAACCTTGTCAGAACTGAACAAGTCCCATTTCACAGACTTCCATGAGGCTGATGGGAAATTCAAACCCCAAGGATGAAAGCACTAAAGACCTTCTCTGTGCTCCCCTCCACTGCAGCACCATCAGCTGAGGGATGTGCTGACCTCAGCTGACACTAAACCTCCATCCTTGGCACAGGAGCCACAGCCAAACACAGCCCAGAGCAGCTGGGCACCACTCCCACAGCCCCTGTCCTCTGCAGTATTCCCTGTCTGAAATGCTGACCAGCCCACCCTCAGGGAGCCTCACACCACAGGCAGCCAGAGTTCTCCAGCAGGATTTCTGCACCACAGCTGCCACAGTCCTGCTGCCAGACCACTGCCAACCATCTGGGCACCCACAGCTGGCAGAGAAAAGAGGAAAGGCTCAGCCCTGGGGTGCTGGATGTCACTGCTCTAACCCAGTTCAGCAGGTGACTGTAGTGTTTGCTCCAATGGAAAATCTCAAGGAAGCATTGGTGTCACCAGGAACAGACAGGGCTGGTTTCCCAGCTCACACACACAGAGCTGGGACCACGAAACCAGAGATGTGGATGGACACAGAGCTTTAGCTCTGCCTGGGAACAAATGAGAAGTGTAAACATTGCCTGCTATTTCCATTAAGAAATGGGTATTGGCTTCTGTAGAGCCACTGACCTCATTTCTCATACTTACTTTTGTGGGGATAAATACAGGAGAGTTAATTTTCATAATAATCTATTATATACTAGAATTGTATGTTTTCACAATTATCAATACAACAATTCTTGGAAACAAACTAAATTAACACAGAAAACTTGGTCTGAGTTACTAAATAAACTACTTCTGGAAATAACTAAGATTTTAATCCACTTGAAATTTCAGGAAATTGAGAAAACCACAATGAGATCCAATTTTTTCTCCTGTGTTATGCAAGTATCTGAAGATTTGAAGTGTTTGAACAAAGAAATTTTTTCCACAATTTCCAAGCACAAGATAGAAGTAAATTAGATTACAGTTCATAATCAACTCTATACATTAAATATGTATCAGAGGATAAAATGAACTGATGATAACAGAAAATTAGGTGCATTTACTATAATTTTTAATTTATTGCTTTCCTAGATTACCATTTGAACAAGGTACATATAATCAAACTCTACAGAAATCTGTTCATACAATATGTCTCTTTAAACCATATTTCCTTACAGAAGTGAAAAGTCAAATACCACTGGCTTCCATGGTTATATATGTACTAGGAGTGCACATTTCCAGTTAGCGGGGCAGTGCCCACTAATAATGTGCTTTTTAAACAGAGTCCACTGTACTGCCACTTAGGTAACATCACCAACACTTCCATAATCCTATTTTCTGGGGTTTATGTTAATGATCTGCCAGATTTTGCTGCTGGCTGGCAGACACTGTATAGAGTTAAGCATCTACACCCACACAAATGAACCACCAGCCTGTATTCTGTACAGGACCACAGCCTCACACAACTTTCTCTCCCTCAGATGAACAAATCTGAGCACCATAAAAACTAATCTTCCACCACCATATGAAAAAATGTAGAATGACAAAATTCCCACTGACTACCATGAAGTCAGTAGTAGGATCAACTGTGCTGGTTTTATGCAACCCATGACTCCTATTATTGCATTTGCTGAACTTCAGAAAGTCTGCAGATCAAAAAAATATTTCCAGTCAGTCAGTCAGCCAGCAAGCCTGTGGATATTTTTTGAGACATTTGACAACATGGGTGAGCCCCAGTTTGGGAGTTCTGGTTTTTAATGGTAGCCTGTAGACCTCACATCTAGATCCTGGGAGCAGTCAGGACAAAATCCTGAAGTAAGTAGCACTGAGCTATTTGCTGCTTCATTTTTATACTTTAATTCTGGAATGGTATTTATGCATACATATTACTAGAATGTTAACAGTCCCTCATTTATTTGGAATATTTACCTGACTAAAGGAAAGTACAGAGAGGGGCAGTAGGAAACATTTGAGTGACACTTGGTTCTGTTGCTGGGATGCTGCAAGGCTCAGCTTTTTTCTCTTTTCCCTTTGGTGGATTACTGCAGAAATTGCAGAGAAGTGACCACAAGTGTTGGAGCTTGCTTTTTGCCTATTTCCATCTGCTGAAGCTCACAGAGATCAAACTGATTCTCCAAGGTCACCCAGTAAGGATGACAGCTCCAGCTCCACTCTTCCCTGTTCCTGCAGTTCTTTATGCTCAATCACAGGGCAAAGTTAAATCTTCTTCCCCAAAATCTTGCTCAATTTCTCCCCATTCTTCTGTTTTACATCACTCCATTGCTCTTCTAGAGCTTGCAAACAATATGTGACTCAGTGATCTTTTTTTCTTCTGTTGTATTTCTCAATAAGAAGAATTACTGCATAATTAAACCACATTTTTTAGTATTTATTTAGTTTCTTTTCTTTAAGAGCTGTCCCTTTGCAACAGCCTTTGAAATTCTGTGAATGAATCACTTTACTCTACCAGTCAACGTCTTTTGAAAAACACAATTTTTTCCTGCACTGAATTTATTTTGTTTCTGTATTTGTGACTAGTTTCATCTGGACTTCATGATCTTAAGGCTCTTTTTCAACCTAAATGATTCTGTGATTGCAGAAAACACAGCTGGGATTAGCAACCAACTTCTACACCAGAAAGAACAGAGGTTCTAAACTTAAAAGTTAAGTGTTAAAGAGGCTCTTAAACTTAAAAGAGTGCTTAAAATTTACCTGTTTTATCTGGCCCTTGGAAAGACATCTGCATTGAAAGGCTTCGAGCACACAGGGACAAGATCAGCACCCACAGAATGGTTACAGCTCACAGACTGTGAGCCATCATCACTGCTGTGTGGGTCACAGGTTCCACAGGAGATTCCACTCCTCTGTGGGAACTGATGCCTTCAAAGAAGGGGCACAGGGAAACGGGGGCGCGGGGGAAACGGGGGCGCGGGGGCGCGTGCAGGAGCACAACAATAAACTAAAGCTAGCACACGGCACGCCTCGTAGACAGACAACTCAGCATAAACATACAACAGTTTTAGAAATAAATGAATCCTGATCTGGCCTGTATACATGGGTAATCTAGCAATTCAGAAAGCACTTCCAGCCCACTCGAAATGTTTCCAAATTCAGAATAAGTGAGGCAACTCTTGGAAGAAGCAGCAATTCACATCTTTCTATGAGGTAAACTAGTCATTTCAACTAGTGATTTATTAGAAGTATTAAAGGCAAGCTATTAAAATCTCCACTCTCTGGATCTAAAACAAGATCATGTTCAGCAGATATTCCACATGCTCAAGAACTTAAATTTGTATAACCATCTAGATATTATCAGAATTCCTGATAATTGTAACCATATCAACGTGAAGCGAAGGGTTCAAAAGATCCAACAGGACAGCATACACATACAGCATTACCTTTTTGTTACTCTTGGGAAACAAAAAAATACTTCTCTCCATCCTTCTAGATACTGACAGCTCATATTTCTTACATTCAAAAGAAGGGACAAGACTTTCCTTGTCTTAAGAATGAGAGACAAAGGAAATATTTCAGTGTATGTTGGAGATCCTTAGTGGTGCTTCACAAAACTACTCTGAGCAATCACAGGTGCAAGGTGGACTGCACTGCTGAGCTCCATTTCCCAAGGCTTCCCAGCCTGGAGACAGAGTAAGGGATAAACCAGCATGAAATAAGAGCAAGGTGCAGTTCACACTGCATCAAGCAGCCTCCCACAAGGACCAGCTCAGGTCCTCAGTGGGATGCAGGACATTTCCTTCTCCCTAAAGCCTCTCTGCTTTATTTCCAGGTGCTGCCTAAACTGTACTGCAGCCCTGGCATGGTGGGCTGACCATGTGCTCCCTCTCCTGTCACCAGGCAGCCTCCTAAAGTCAAGGCAACGTTTTGCAAAGCGTATCTTAGAGATAACAGGTTCTGCACATAAGGTGTCTGTGAAAAGAATTAGCAACTTCCCCAGCTCCCTTGTCCCCTCACACTTAGCTTCTCTTTTATTCTGCAGGGCCTCAGCAGAAGCTGCCCTACCAGCCCAACTGTGCAGCACATTTAAATGCAGCACATTTCATTCCCTTCTGCCCATGAATTCCAGTGTATGGTCCAGGAAAGCACAGCCCTACCAGCCCCCATCTGTGGGCAGTAGCACATGCTGCCCTCCCAAGGAAAAAGGCAGAGGGATCAATTATCAAGGCATGGCTGGGAGGGAGCCAAATTATTCCTACCTAAGGAGGAGTGAACCTCCAGGGAGCCCCTTGATTCCTGCAGCAGACCACAGAGCAAGTCTCATGTCCAAGTAATAAATTAAGCTCTGCAGAAGAGGGGTTGCTTCAGACTCTGGGCGTGGTGTCAACTCCTCCTGGGTTAGGGAGAAGGGCCAAGTCTCCATAGGTCTCAGAAACCAGAAGTGCTAAATACTTTGATTTAAAACCACTAATAATGAAACATATAAACCTTTTGAAACAAAAGCTCCAGGTCTTACTTGCCGACACAATGCAGTTCCTTCCAAATGCTTGAAACAGTTACCAATGCTCTTTGGAATTAACCCACTTATTTAAAAACAATAAATAAAAATTCTAGTTTTATAACTTATAATGATAAGTTCCCTATGCCTTCACATATATGGAAATACTTAAATTATATGGCACATCATTGCTGTCCTTAATACATAGGTTTTGTTAAACAGCTGGCATCAAATGCATCTTGGATGCACAAGCTGAAGAGCAGATTTTCACCCTTAATACTAAGAGAAAATTATAAACTCCAGCCTATAAAATGCTAATGAAATAATCAACTCAACATGGAAAATACTAAGCATTCCAGTGACAAGGGAGGAATTTTCTATAAAATGCCATATTCACTTTGAAAAGTTATAACACCTAAAATCTGAGGATGCTAAAAACAATTTCAAGTCCTCTTTTTTTTCCTAAAGTATTATTTTCCTTCAAATGACATCTTAAGCCAGCAGTGCTGTAAGAATCACAGGGAGCTACTTGAATGATTCCAGTAAGCACCTTCTGGCTTTTGGTTTTGACATCCACATTCACTCCACCTGAAATTACTGCGAGTGTTAAAAAGCCACACAATTCTACAGTAAATCTAAAGGAAAATTGTCCTGATGTCTTGAGACTGGAAACATCAACTTTTACATATGCTGCCTGTGGGAACTTCACAATTACATCAATTGACATCTCTAAGTTCTCTTTAAAAACATCCTGAGGCTTTGAACGGGCAGTTTGGAGCCCCACTGGACCTCTAAATGGCTGGGCAATAGTTTTAAAATATGGATCTGCCCAATGGAGTCATTAAGGTCTTCAGTGGTAACACATATTTGCTACTCAGGCATGCACCACTAATAAAGTTTCTAATGAAAACATCTTTAATAAGTCATTTTATTGTTAGGGTACAGGAGCCACTTCTCAAGCACTCAGCTACATCAGCTTTACTCTCAAAGTATCAGCCCTAAGAGTTTACCCACCTCTCTTGCTCAAAACAAGCTGTGGTTTGGATTCTGGAGTATGCAACAGATCTTTTATTCCGTGGGTCTGTTATTCTGGAACCCAGCTGGACATGCTCTTGGGTAGATCTGCTGAAGGTGACCCCAAATGAGCTGGGACCTAATCCAGACAATCTCCAGAGGTCCCTTCTGATGTCAGCTGTCCTGTGACCTACAACTGCAGCTGTTTCCTCTCAGATTTCCCTCAGGAGCAGGAGAAGCCTATACTTTGTACCCCAAAACCACCACCTTGCCCTGAGATCTTGCCAAAACCCCTCATGTACATTGTACTTCAGCATAAATACACATAACAGTTAATTACATCTTCATACCACAGGGTCTCAGTAATTTGTGACCATTCCATGCAATGAATGTACCACGGAATACCAAACAACAGAACAGTCCAACTTCCATTTCTTAGTTTAAGTGCCTCAAATTAGGCAATAAAATTAATTCTAACTGTTCTGAAAGCACTCAAGGCTGACTGATGGAACTGCATCCACAGTCCATACAGACAGTGAGTCAGAAACATCTCTGCTGGGTATCATGGATGTTCTACCCCCATGGATTTTATCACCAATGCACCAAAACCTGCCAGCAAGGGTTTCCAGATCTTTGGACTTGCTCTTACACATCACAATATTTGGTATTTTTCTTTAAACTACAGACAAAAATAGGACAACCTCTAGGCCCACTTTTAAAAGACTTCTTGATTTTCATGTGTACAATGTTTTTAAAAAGCTAATCCATTAAAGGGCAAAATTTAGTATGTGAACAAAAATCCCTGCCCGAAATACAGTCTTTGAGACTTCAGCATTTCAGTGCAGTGTTCATGTTTTTCAAGGCTTTAGTTTGACTATGTCTAAGACAACTAACTACATGGTAGAAGGGGTGTAAAAAAGGCCTGAGGAAAAAAATTGTCCCTGGAAAAAGGAAAGAAACATAGTTTTTGTTCTGACAAGAAACTCTCTCCTTTTCTGTGCAGTGGCACACAGGGCAGGATCTGCAGGACATGCATGGACACATACCCCAGATACTTTGCATGCCTTCCCCACCCTCAGAGCAGGAAGGCAGCTCTCCAATGGTGAGCTCATGCAAAGCCACACAGCTCCAATTCCTACAGCACTCTGGAGAAGGAGCACAGCATCAACAGCCCAGGAGGCTGAATTTCCCTTCCTGCATCTGCCCCAGAGGGGCTCACACAGACACACCTCCAGCCTGTTCCTGAAACTTCCTACCCAGCAGCTCACCTAACATCCTTTCCATGGACTATCACTAATTGTATTCAATTTATAGGTTCAGCTGGTCAATTGAAAATTATTTTATGTGTGTTACTTTTTTGAATTGCTGAGTGCCTGTTCATCCCTAGAAATGCACAAGGACTTGCAGGCAGCAAGTCTGAGATCTCTTCCTGTTTTCTTCTATCAAGAGACAAAGTTCATGGTCTGTCTTCAACTGTTTTTTCTTTTCAAAAAAAGCCTGATTTTCCATTTGCATTTCTAAGGAGATAAACAATGTCACTCTTCCAAATACCTACAGTTCTAGAGGGAAAAATGTAATGCATGTTGTATAACTTCAGGCCAAACTAAACTCTGAAATCAGTCTCAGAATCCTGATTTATCTCTTTTGACCTTTAGGACAAACAAGGATGCAATGATCTGAGTGGGCTCCACATAAGACACATAGAAGACAGTTCCTTTCCTTCATAAGGGGAGAAATACATCATTTGTGTATCTGTCAGCAATAAAATCAGGCATCTTCTCAGTTCTGAGGACTTTCTTTACAGGAGGTAAACCCACTGGATTTAGGAGTTGCAACAGACTTGTATCTGTAACAACAAAATCAGCAACTCTGCTGGTGAACCCACCTTCCATTCCCATTCCCTCAGTCCTCTCTCCTCCACACAGAGCTGTGTTGTTTCACTTTTTGGCTTTCCAGGAGCCCAGACCATGAGCCAGCAGTACAAGCAGCCAGCCTTTCACAGAACCCACAGAATTCCCCTGCCCTTCAATTAAACAGATTTGAAAACATATTGTTATAGAAATGAAGAAAATGTCAAATTCAAATGTTTTGAATCAGATTTGTTATAATACATATTTTTTGCTTTCCTTTTCTCTGAGCCAGATCAAACTTCAATAAATAACTGAAATATATCAGCATATATCAGCATCACTGGTTTCTCCATTTTAGCAGAGTAGTTACAGACTAAGCCTGGCCACCTCAGCTCTGTGCTTCTCTTGCACCAGCATGCAGACATGCAGACAGGCTTCCTGTACCAGCCCAGCACATTTTATGAATTTTTTTTTAATTGCACTTGACTCCCTATCCCTGTTGAGGAGGCAGCACAAAAAGGACAACTGTGTGTGTGTGCAGATGTTTGAGTTTCAGCCCTGATCCCTCCCACAGTGACCAAAGGCATCACTCTGTGTGAGCCCCAGCAGCTCCTCTGCCTTGTGTGCAGATGTTGGTGGGAGCTGCCATTCCCACAGCCAGCCCAGCCCAGCGGGGCAGCACCTCCACTGGGCACCAGCCAGGGCAGGAGCCAGGGCCTGGCACCTCTGCCAGGCACCCACCCAGCTCCACTTGCTCCACAAACCCGATTTTAGACTGAACCAGTGAAACTGGGATTTCTGAAATATTCCATAAACGTTTTCAAATGTTAATAAAGACAAAAAAATGTATCTAGGTTGTAATTTTAGTTTGGACAAGGAACTTGCTTTTGATACAGAACTCCCTACAAGATCCCTACCAACCATTGTTAGCTCATAGTGCCAAGCAACCCCCAGGCAGGCAAATGGGATTTCTGCCACATTACATTAATCTGGAAGACACTCTCCTTCTGATAAATTCCATTTACTTCAGGGGATCAGACCACAGCTAACCTAGAGAACAATATCCCAAAATACATACACTGTACACATGGATCCTCAGCATTGGCTGTTTTCTCTACAAAAATTCACGTTCCCAGTGCATGCAAACAAAGCCAACATCATCACAGTATTGCTTCATGAAGTAACTATGCTGTGTTAAAATGAGGAACAGCTCCACATTGAACTTCTTAGTATATTTCTTGGATTTTTTAAATCAGGCATAAGAAAACAGGAAATGCCCATCACAATTTGAATTTGTGATTTAAAAAATTCAGAACTAATCCATCTTCAAACAACACTTAATTTCTCAGATTGGATCTTTGTTCTACACAAAATTTTATAAACATTTAAATAACCTTAGTTTAAAGTATATACATCTGTATTTTACAGATGACACATTCTTGTCAGATATGAAGGCCTGATTTCTAGTGCTCATGAAAAAGAAAGTCAAATGAAATAATGATTGAAAAACTTTTGCTCAGGTATTTTATGCAACAGATAATCACATAAACACTTGGATGATTGGATGGACTTGATGCTCTCAAAGTTCTTTTCCAACCTACTTGATTTTGTGATTCTGCAAAAGTCCAAGACCCAAAACTTTTGGATCCTAAGAATAAATATTTTCTATGCCACAGAAATCTCCATCTATGAAGTTAAAAGAATATTGACATTTTAATTTTTTAATGACTTCCTATGTCCCAAAACACCTTGCTGGCCTGCCCCTTCAGTGCCTGCTCATGGCACCAGCCCTGGGCTGGCACAGTTTGCTTTCCCATGTTCTGGGCTGATTACAGGCACAGACTGAGCTACGTGAACTGTGGCCAGAGCCCAGTAAGGCACAGTAATGCAATTACTGCTGTACTGAACTCTCACTACGTGGGATACAAGTGCAGAGGCCTCTTGGGAAGGAGACTTCCACAAAAAAGATTACCATGAATAATCCTAGAAAAAAGGTCTTTTAGGAAACAATATATCACTTATTTGTCCTCATGCCAGCTCAGTCTCAAGAACTGACAAGAGGCAATAGTCTCAGAAGCAAGGGCCTGACTGCAATTCACACACAAAGAGACACAGACCAGTGAGTTGACAGCCAAACAGAACACTAATGAAGTGTCCCTTTGATAACTGCAGGACATGCCTATAATACCCATGTTTTCACAACCACTTCAATCTTATCTCAAGAGATCCAATATCCCAGGCAGTAGAAAAAAATCCTTTTGAAACTTGGATTTGCTCTTAACAACACAGCCTTTTCTTCTTTGAAAACTTAACACCTGCTCTCCAGTGTGTATCTGTAACTCAGGCCCCTGGCCTGGTGGTTCTGCTCTAGCAGGGAGTGGAGGGATTGCCTCTGGCACCTACAACAATATCAATCTTGCTAATGTGATTAGAAGCAGCTGTAAGACAAATGTACACACATTTTAAGCTGTCTGTGGTGTAGGTGCACAGAGCAGTTGCCAACACACACAAATCCCCAGGCCATTGTATTTCCCTGCAGTTGATGCCCGTGCTGACTAGATCTAGAACATACGCTGCTTTCACTGGGCCTTCCAAATCCACTCTCCAGCCCTAACTGTGACCAAGAGCCAAAACAAACAGGTGCTCTGATCAGCAACATCTCCACTTGCATGTGAATGCAAGCAGTATTTCAATAAGCAATTATGCAATAAGTATTTATTGAAATGTCAGGCTAAATTATTGCAAACTGCAATAATTCAGTGAATAAATCAATAGTTTAAATGCTGCAATAAACACCTTAATATGTATTGCAGTAGAGTTTCATAAATCATAAACTGACCAACATTTAGGATATAGTATATGTGCTATACAAACATGCAGCCCCTCCTTCATAAACAAACACTACACAAGCTTGCACACACGTAATTAAATGGTGGGGAGAGATTTACCAGTGTATAAATAAGACTAATTGCTTAGGTTTAGACACGTGGTTTTAAAATCTCTTTGTGCATAGTTTAGCAAACTAAAAAACATATTTCAGTTCTGACTACTGGTAACTGCTTGTCTCTTTGTAAACACCCCTGTCATGAAAATGAATCTCAAACAAAAGGATTTATTAGAGGCACAATTCATCAGAATTAATATCAACATGTGGAAATAAAAGTAAAAATTAATTTGTGCTGACAGTTTTGTCTGCATGCATTAGGCAGCATCCATAAAACTTGACAAGTCAGATAGTCTGATTTTAAATTTCAAAATATTTTTTAAGGCCTTGACCATATTTTTTGTTATGATCAGAATTTTACACGTCTTCAACATCAACCCACCACTCCTATTATTTCACTTGGAAGCCAACATGTGTTGTCCTCAAGCACTGAAGTCATTTTCTGTGGCAGTATCAGCAAAAATACAGAATCACTGCTGCTACTGGATAAGCCAGAGCTGACTTCACAGAACACTGTGCATCAGGAAAAGGGGCAAAAGCAATCCTGTATTAAAAGATCATTCCTCCTCCCCAACTTTCCTGCAGAGTAATGCTAACTGTGGGCTGGAGGTTGAGCTCTTGCCCTGGGCTGTGCAGGGAGGGCAGGCACATCCAGCACCAGGATCCCATTTCCTCTGTCTCAGCCCATGGGGCTGCTGCCAAGCATGTTCATAAAAAAGCTTATAAACAGTCCCTAGAGAAAGCCAGATTTTTTTTAAGTCTCAGACTCAGTTACTCTTTTCATAATTGATGAAAGAAATAACTAGATTTTCCTCCAATTATTTTTAAGTGAAACATATATGGTGTAACTAACAGTCAGGCATAAACATCTGAAAATACTGGAACTATCCAATGAAGGATTAAGAATGTTCAGTAAAGCTGATATGGGTTTTGGATTAAGATCAAAATAAAACCCTCAAAACCAAGCCCACAACCTAACTAATTAAAAGAAAAAGCAAACACTGACAGCAAGATTTTTAAATAATTGAAAACCCTCTCAAGGAGAATTAAGACCATTTAAACTCAAAAAACCAAGTTCTAAATACATAATGAAGCTAAGGATAGACAAATGAGGCTAATCAGCATGCCTTTTTTGACTCTTTCCCCTACTAATGCTCTATATGTTCACTGAGATAAAATCAATGGATTCTTATTCTGTGTTTGGCTGCTGAGATTCAGGTTTGATGAAAGCACAAACATTGGCAAAACCATTTTCACTTTCTCGTTTCACTTCAATGCTGATTCATCTTATTATACTGAAAATTAAAATAATTTTACATCCTATTACAATTACATATATATATTTAGGTTTTGACAATACTGATCCCAAGTGATTTGATACTTAAAAATGTTTTGTATTCCTGGAGAATGTTCCCATTTTTAGTTTTTGTTCAAAGTTGGAATGAACACAAGTAGTCAAAATGTGAACACTGCAGCAGCACAATGCAACCCTCTCCCTAAGACACACAGAGCAGACAAACAGTAAGTCACATTACAACTCATGCCAATATTTTACATAAACAATGACCTGTTGTTTGTTCAAGGATGCTTTGGCTCTTGTCAGTGATGTGAAAGCACCTCATATGCCTTACAGGAAACCCAGGAGACACAGAGGGCATTTGAAACTGAATTTTGCAGTCAGGATGTGGACACAGAAAGATTAACTGACTTTCTCACTGCTGGACAGGAACGCTGTGCCAGCCTGAGATGCAGTTCTGCCCCCCCTGAGGATCCCAGTGCCTCGTGCCACATCCCATCAGTCCAGTGCTCCCAGCTCAGGGCCAGCAGCTCTGCTCTGCCTCCCACCAAATCTGCATTTGCTGCATTATTTACAATTTTACTACTTCACTTGATCAAAGTAATGGACTAGATGTTGACTTTTTGGATGTTTTGGCAGCATAGCTGGAGGAACTTGAAATTATTAAGCAGATGTTCTGTGCCATAACTGGGGGCTTGCTTTGCTCTAATGAGATGCAGCATTTGTTACAATGAAGGAAATTGCTTGTGGATTTGCCATAATGCATTTCACATACACTGGGTTAAATTTATACTGGAGCAATGAAAAGAAAATACAGTAAAAGTCTACATTACTTTTCAGATCTGATGATGTCACCAGATTTATATTATTACATCTGAAAAAAGATCAAGCTCAACTTTTTGAGGTCTGTTTCTGTTTTTGTACTTGATCTTCACCTCAGTGGTGAAATGGGTCCAAACAGTTAGCTCTTTGTGATCTCTCTCCAGAGGAATCACTCTACTATTCCAGCAGAACCAACCAGAGTGGGTTGCACCTCAGTGTTTTTAGGCCTCTGACCAAAATTATTCAGAAGCAGATCTCCTCCCTTTGTAGATATATGAGCAAATTTAATGCACAGTTTCTCTGGCTCTTTCAAATTCAATTTTAAATTTGTGGTGTTTGGATTTAAAGTCAGAGTTATACAGTGCAATATGGAAAGCAAATTAACAAATTCACAAGTTGACTCAGTGGACAAATGCCAGAGATTTGTATCAATCTCAGTGTAAGAGCCAGGAGTGATCCAGAAAAATATTAACAAGAATTGTCTGTCCTTTGTAAAAGACCTCAAACTGTGGCTTAGATATTTATTATGCACCATGCTTATAAAACTTCCAAGATGTCTAATGGAAACAGTGCACAATAGAAGCCAGTTCTGCTTTTCATTTTATATACTACCACTGGGAATCTCTTTCTTCTGATGTTCATCCATATTATAAGTTTTTTCTTCACAGTGGGTAAGAGTTTCCTTGCTTTGAAAATAGAAATTCATCATAACAAGAAGGAATATCAAGCATATATAAATGCCAGTCCAACTACTTATACTGTCTAAAATTGGCAAAATCGTTTTCATTCCCTTCATCACACTCAGCACTACCAAGTAACTCCATCAAAACACTAACAGAACACTCCAGAGACACAGAAATGCCAATATTTAATTAATAATGTGCAGTACAGGCACCCACACTGGTATTAATAAGTGCCCTCATTTTTCTAGCAAGCAGCAACATCAGTGAGAGCTGTGAACTCTGCTCCTCTGAAAGCCTGGGAGATGCAGTTGGAAATTGTCAATCTGAGGGCTCTTAAAGGAATGCCACATTAAAAAATACACTCTAATACTTAACCCTTTTGAACCCTCTGTAGCAGTTTATATTTACAGCCTCTCATCCCTTCTCCCACTCTTCAAATCCTGCACACTGACTTCAGACTAGGCCTGAGCTCAGCGAGTGTCAGCCCTGAGCTGCAGCCAGAGGGACCAACCTTGGCTTTCCTGCACCACAGAGCGTGGAGCCTTCTCCCCCACAGCCCAGACTGGTTTTACCAGAGTCAGAGAGGCCAAAGCAGATGGCTTTGCCTTGTATTTGTCACAGGGACACCAGCAGTCAGCACATTTCCCGGGTCACTTTATGTGAGGCAGAACTCACAGGCACGGCTGAAGCTCCCCCAGCCCCTCCAGCAGCACCCCTGGAAATTAGGGGTGCACACATCTGCAATTAGGGCTCACCTGAGGCAGCTTGGATCTCTCCTTTTGGGCAAAAACTGCTCATGCTTCAAGTGCCCTACACCATGTTTAAATGTCAAATACCAACAAGCCACCAAGGAGGAAAACACAGCAGCAGCCTTGCAGGATCTGAAACCAAACATCTTCCAGACTTCAGCAGGCTCCCTACAACCTTCAACCAGCCACAACTGGTGACTTGTGACCTTGCACCAGACACAGTTACCACAGTTGGTAAGTATGACCTAAGGGTTTGGCCCCACTTTAGACTGACCCAAAACTTAGTTTCAAAACTGAGAAGTTTTCAGAAGGCTAATCAGGTAAAATCCACAAATTTCAGTGGAACCAGAACTTGTAGATCTAGCCTTTCAGTATATGTAGGTGTTAATTTCTAAAATCCATATTAGGCCATAGAAGTTACATTGAGAAAATAGGATCTTACACCTAAATCTGGAAAGTGCAAGCTCTACTACTAAGAGTTTGCATAACGGATTTTTGAGTACACAAATGGAAACTGTGAACATAAATGTTTAGATTCACATTTGACTCTCTCTGAAGTTATTGCTTTCTTTCATATTAGCTGAGACTGGAACTGGCTCAAAATGAACAAACTATAAGTGAAAAGTATCTTAATGTGTAATTCTTTCAATATAATGTTACATACTTAGAAGAAATCAATCTTCCAAAGCAGATGGGAAAAAGTCTCTATTTACTGGGATCCCTTTTATAGTTTATTTCTCCATTTCTCCATTACTTCAGTGTTTGGAGCTCTTTGGAACTAGAAGTACAAATACCATTTTCACTTTTTAGGATAACTGTCAATACTTAAAAATTTCAGTAGAATAAACATTTCACTTCTAGCCCCCATTTTAATGACTCAGGAACAGAGAGTAAAACAAAAGATGGAGACATTCTGGGGAGCGGTAAAGAAGGAAATTACTTTGGACTCTGAGATGATCCCAAACCCCTCCTGTGTACTTGTAATTTGTTCACAGAATGAAAGCAGAGTCTGAATCCCATGTTTCTGTCCCTGTTTTCTGGGTCCCTGCTCATACACCCACCCAGCAGAACCATCCCAGACCCAGCAGCAGCCCCTGAACCTTTGAGCAGAGGCTGCAGGTGCACTCTTTGAACTCATCATTTTCCAAAAAAACTGGAAATCTCTACTGAGTTCCTGAGCCTCCATGGAATTATGTACATACCAATTCTCTGGAAAAAAAAGAAATCTGGGTATTCTCAGCCTGCAAAATGTTTTTTAAGATCAGACCTCAGTTCTGTTCACTTTTTTAGTTACATGTGGAATTTTCTTCTAAATTACCTCATCCAAGAGCCATTGAAGTGAATGGGAAAAACTCATGCTGACCTGAACAATTCTTATACCATTAGGACCTATAAAAAGTTCTATTTATATTGCTTTTCTTTAACTTCAGCAGCAACCTGACTGGGAGCTCTGCAGCCTGCTGCATACACAGCACCACGTTATGACAATTGCTCTTGGCTGGAATAGATAAATGTGAAAGCTTTTCTGAAATCAAACAGATGGAAAATATTATGAAACTATTTAAAACCTTTTGAAATGCATAATTGAATCAACAAAAACTATTTCCACACATTAACTGAGGCAAAGATAGCATATTCACTTGATTTTTAAAACTGCAAGTCGTAAAAGAAATGTGTTGAATTGTACAAGAAATGTGTTAAATAAATATTTCATGCATTTAACAACAAAAATGGAACATGCCTTGATAACCCTTTGCTTAACTGCTGTGCTGTTTATTCAATATTCCCCAAAGTTAATGCATAACATGTTAAAATGATTACACAGTCTTGACCTTGCAGCTCCATTTCATTCTCCAGACTATTCCATAAATTTGGGAGGTAGGGCAGGATCACTGGGGTTCATGCAAGCAGTGCACACCTGCAAAACACTGGGAACCCCAAGTTCCCCCCACTCTTGTCATCACACTACAAGAAATGGTTGTGCAGACCTGTGTGACAAGGACCCCAAGGACTGCAAAGATGGAACTCATACAAAATAGTTTCCTTGTGAAGCTGTAAAATACATCTGCTCAGAGCATCTGATCCTGCAGGGCTCTGCTACAAAAGCAATCTATAAGCAAACAGAACAGACTGAGGAGAATTCAGACTAATACTCATTTTTTTGCATCCCCAAAGAGGTGTAGGAATAAGGACAGGATGCCCTCCTTTCATTGGTGTTTTGCTATAAAGAATTCAAAGGAAGTAAAAATGTTGATTCAACAGCAAAGGCAAATTTTTTGAGTGAAATTTTGTCTCTGAAGCTTAATGGAGGACTTTTCCCATGGACAGTAGGAGCAAACAAGACTGAAGCATCCCAAAGCTCAGTACTCCTCACACAGTAACAGTTACCTGGGCACAGAAACACCCACTCCAGAGAGGGAGAAATAACAGTCAAGATCTTCACCTGTCCCCATTCTCTCCCTTGTCTTGGCAAACCCAACATACAAAAGTCTGGATGCTACAAAATGAAATGGGGATTCCAAAAGGTTTTTTAATCCTCCCACTGGGTAGGACTACAGGTTACCACATAACCTTTGGGAGAACTGACAAAAAAGAGGAATCAGCATTATCTTTATTTCTTATTCATACATGGCAGAGGTTTTGCTGCTGAGAAATCTGTGCTTGATCCAAAATGGAGGACTCAGAAAAGATGGAGACCAACCCCCTGGAATTGCCAGGGCAGGTTAAACTCTTAGGGTATGTTAATTTAAAGCAACTTTGCTCTATGCTAATTTTCACCCTGGATAATCACACCCATAACCACACCCTCAATCCCTAGCAGGGCTCTGTTTCCAGGGTATTCTCTTTACACCACTCAGACTGTTCCCCAGATCAAAGGGATCCAAACCCTCAGCTGTCCACTTGCAGCAAGCTTTAGGCTGCTCTGCACAGCCACTAGGCACAATGAAGCTGTGTAAGAAGCACAGACAGATAAGGACAGGTACAGACTGATGACATGAGCTCCTGTGTTGTTGACTCCTGTAGCCCTGCTTATCACAGACTCTGCCTGACAGCCAAGTCAGACACTGAGAAGGTTGTGATGAACCTACTAAATACTTAACACCAACAGCTTGTGCTTTGTGGATCAAAGCATTCCATTGATTCCATTTTATGGGATGGAGGTGGTTTTTTAAAATTCATTTCTGAATATTGGATGTCTGCATCTTGTTTCAAGGGACACTAAGAGGTAAAACAGACAAATTTTATCGAAGTATCTGTACCACTCACTACCACACATGCTTTGCAAATAACAAATCTTCCATCTGCATTCTAGCCTAAGAATCTTCGGTACCACACAATCTGGATACAATTTTGTTTCTACATCTGAGCCTCAAAGCCACATCCATCCTCAACTTTCTGCTCCAAGCAAAAGAACTAAAAAGTGTGCTTTGAAATGAGGGCATAATTCTCCCTGGGACATTTCCCCAACTCACAGTTAATGCAACTGGCCAGGTCAGATGCTCTAAAACACACCAGTAAATATTGGTCAGCTGGACACAGAGGGCAGTGTCCCTCTTACAGCAAACCCAGGCTACATTTATCTAAGGCCTGTAAGAACAGGACAGACATGGCCTGTCTGCTCAGCTCCCTGCTCTGACTTTCCTGTCTTACAAATATATCCTGTTTAAATGGTTAATCTTCCACTGCACTTCAGAGTGTCTTGAATTTGCAGCTGATTGATAACACGTGATGGATGTAATTTCCCATTTTTCTAAAGGCACTAACAACCTTTTCCAATTCTTGAGGCTCATCCAGGTGTCCATCTATAAACACCCACTTCTTGCTCTCACCACTCTTAACCCACTTTCCCCTCCAAACAGCAAGTAGAAAAGTGAGGAAATTAAAGTATGCACAATGAAGTAGAAACTTTACATGTGGTGCATGTGGTCTATTACAGGGAAATGGCTCATTTCAGTCACCAGCATATGATGGGCCCTGCTCAAAACACTGCACTTAAAAACACAAAGGCATTATTAATTACTGTAACAAACCACAGAACCAAAGGTAAAAGCCAGCCTCTAATATCCTAAGCTTCTTACAAATGCAAATCAAAATACATTTAATAATAAAATTATACAGAAAGAATAACAATCAAAGGTAAGTTGCCATGTGGAAGCACTAGGTTTCCATATACATAAATATGGCAGCATTTTTTTATTAAAGCTTTCTATAGAAGTAGTTACATATTTCAGTAATACACAGGATATTTACCATTTCCAGGTCAAGCTCAGCACAACAGATGTTCAGGAAGCAGATTTATAGATGAAGTCAAAGAAATGCCTCAGATACTTCACCACAACCATACTTTTAAAACTGCAAACTTCCATCTGCTTTCTCCTGTGATCCATTCACAAACCAGCAATAAATAAAGGGGGAAACAGGGACATAGCAGAAGTGAACTTCTTGTTCTGCATTTTAATAAATTCTACTCTCATAAGTGAGCAATATTTCAAAATTATTTCAGTTAAAAGTGAAATAGAATTTTCAGTAATGTGTGAAAAATGGATACTTCACTGCCTCACAAAGGACTTCCACTAAGCCTGAAGGAAATCAGAGACCATATTCCATCAGAATTCAAGAGGAATTTTATGCCTGTAGTGCCTAAGCTCTTGTCAGTAATTACAGGTATATGCTGCAGGATGTCTTATATCTATCCTAATGGAAGTGGGCACTGTTTGAGTGGTAACTAATCAATAAATACAAATACCATCCACTTGTCACATTTCAAGTCCCCCAGAACTGTCTGATGCCTCACTAATGAAATCTGTCTGCCCACAGCCTTTACATGAAACAGGAGAAGCAAAACCCAATTGTCTTAGAAAATCAAGTGCATGCAATTAAAAGACATGCACTGTGAAGAACAACTAGCCACAGAATGGAACAGAAGCCATCAGGAAGATTTCTAACAGTGGGGGCCAAAGAGAAGCAGGGAAGTATGGGCTGCTGCAATGAGAAATGAAGACTTCAAGGAGCTGCCTCCTTGAATATAATACCTTGCAGCTGGGTGAACTGCAGCACAGCTGGATTATTTCTAGAGATAAAGTGTACAGATTCCCAGTGCATATATATACACACATCTATAGTTGTAAAATATATGTATACCTCTATGTTCACTAACCAGAGGTAAGTTACCTGAGAAAGCCCAAATAAAACAGTGAGATGACTTCTTGTCCTCTGGGTGGAAAGATCAGGTTGTCCAAGTCCTGCACACAAAGCTGAGAATGCAACTCAGCACAGCCCCCCCTGAGCCCCAGGGAAGTGGCAGTCACAGATCAGGGAAGGCCAAGCATCAATAAACTGGGACTGGGTCACCTCTGGGCCTCCAGGGCTGCACTGCCAAGGGTCACAGGCATTCAGGAGTCAAACACACCAGTGCCCACCTTCCTGACCACACACAGCAATCAGCTCTTTGAGCACTCTAAACTGAAGTTCCACCTCCAGTTAACCTAAACAGATGACACGTTAGGTTTCTCCATACATACCAACCTTCACAGTGTCTCTAGAATGGTCTCATACCAAGATGTAGTTCACTCCAGCAATGGACACCAAGTGAATCCTTGCTCTAACAATATGCACATAAAGAATGTATGTCTATAATTTGTTTATAAACATATCTCACAATTCTAAGAGAAGAAAATAACCCCACACTTTGCATTACTCTTTAGTCTCCATCTTAATACCCAACCTGACTCAGACTAACCCTTACATGCCTCGTCTGACACCAAGTATGGAAGTTGCAGTATTTACTAGACACTCATGGAGGCTATAAATTTCATTTTCTTCAGAGTTTTTATTTATCCTAGCTGTAGCAGGCAGACATCTTTAGCTAGAAGTCAGGTTACTAAAAGATATTTTAAGACAAAAGTGAAGTGATAAGTGATTTTACAGCATGTAGAGATTTACCTGTACAGTGAGTTCTCCTCTGAACACAACACAGGCTTCAGGATGGAGTATTGCCATGAGTGTCATTTTAGAGAAAAGAGTACTATTGAAGTCCAGCATGAAAAACCATGCTGACCAAATATCCTTCCATTCATTCAATGCTTGCATTCTGACACATTTCACGTAAAGAAAAGTCAACTCAAAATGCCTCCTCGCCTGTCTGGGGGCTGATTCCTGGCCCTGTCAGCCTCTTCTGCCCCAGATCATTCTGAATCCCTCTTTGTGGTGCCCATCAGCAGTCAGGTTTGATGACAAGGATACTGAGGGACACTGGGGACACATTTTTCCCCCCCCAGAAAATGCAGCAGTGACATCAGTGCCATTTGACACACCCACTTTCAGCTACAGGAATTTCTATCCCAGCTGAAACTCAGCCTGACTCCAACCTGCTCCCAGCAGCAAGGGGGTGTCCCAGGCTGTGTAACAACTGCTGTCCCTCAGCATCAAACAGAAGAGCAGAGAGGTGTGAGGGGCCAGGCAGGCCTGGCAGCGAGCAAGGAGGGAAGGAGGGATGCCAGGCCTGCCAGAGGAGCTGCCTGGGGCAGGTGAAGGTGCAGACCCTGAGCAGCAGCAGGGACGGGGCCTCTCCCTGTGCTCCAGCCCTGGCTGCCAGCACCACACTCCTGAAACTGCTCCCCAGATCTAGGCTCTGTTCCTAGAAACCCTCTGCCTGCAGCCAGCACTTCCAGCCAAAGACATCCTGACTCTACCAAGTGGAAGTAAATCATGTGTACAGACAGCACGGGGATGATCCCTGAGCCACGTCCCTGCTGCCTCTGCAGCCAACATCCACTCAGGGCTGACACAAGGCACAGCTGCACATGGAAAATCACACACACACACACACTGGGAACAGCCAGGAGTCCTGGGAAATCAGTGTCCTGACCTGCAAACCTGTGCAGTCACCTGAACGGGGAGCTCTGAAATTAGAGCTGATTTATTTACAACAAAAAGCAAACCAAAACATCATTTGGAGGGAATGTTTGGTCAAGCATGCATTTTAGAAAACTTCCCATTAAAAATTCACTGTAAAATACAAAAAAAAAAAATTTAACAGAACTATTTCCATTTAAACTTAATCTTTTCTTTACTTTGAGGGAAGAGCCTCACTATCTGTTAGGGGTAAATCATGTCTGACTTTCAGTGGACCAAGCTCTGATTTGCACAAAAAACTCTTTTTTGCTCTAAGAAAACGAAATTGCTCAAACTTTGCAGTATTTTTCTCCTTGTAATTGCCTTCACTCAGAAGTCAGAAAAAAGCCAAGTCCCCAAAGAATACATTTTTAGCTCTTCCAAGTTTTACACACTTGGGGGGCAGTTCTGACTGGTCACCATCCTGAGGAGCAGCCAGGCTGGAAAAGCCCAGGGTCCCTGCAGAGCTCACAGTGCCTGTGCCTGCACAGGTGTAACTCCACCAGCTGGAACAGAAACCCAGGGCTGGCACTGCTGCCTGACAGGCTCTTTATTACACATACCTGGCTGACATTTTCAAACAGAAGCCAAAGCAAGAGGGTCTGCAGCTGACTGGGATTTTTTACAGTTGTTGATTTGAAAATACTGCACTTAATGATGGATTTTGGATGCACAAGACTATGCAGGTATCCTCCTGAAGACAAAATATCAGGCATAGGTTCTCCTGGAGGGGACTTTAGTGCATCTTTAACCTTAAAGAGAATTTCTGACAAAAATTCTGTCTCCTTCCTTTCAACAAATGCAGCCATTCTTCACTAAGAGAGACTCCTGTGGCCAGATCCCCACAGAGTTACCCTTTTCAATCAACCATTAGGTTCTCTCCTTTCAATAGATTCCTTTATCCAGCCATCAAAAGGTTATGAATTTTCCATCACAATTAAAAATGAAAGTTAACTGAACTTAAGATTTCAAATTAAAGAGTTCAATTATCAGTATAATTCAAACATTCATTATTTCTGTAGAGTTAAACTTCCTTACAGCGTTTACAGTTATGTCACTGTGATGTTTTCCCTCTGCCACAACTGGATCCTTCTTCTCAAATCCTGCCCTTGAAGCCATCATGTGCTATTGGTTGTCCCACACAAACTAGGTTTTTTCATTAAATACTCTAAATTCACAGGCTTTGTAGTCCCTCTAATGTGACTTTTTTAATAAAGACAAAAGTTTACGTTGGAGCAGCAGCAGATAAACTGGGTTAGAATTGCAGCTGCACCAATCCGAATAAGGGAGAAATAAAAATATCCATGTTTTTTTAAAACAACAATAATCACACTTAACTCACCAGCAAGACAGTGCTGTGAATTACAGTTTAACTGCCCTTATTGATGCAGGATAAACATCAGGAGCAAGCTGTGCTGTGCAGGGGAGGGAAAAAGAAATGACCATGGCATGTTCCAGATGCCCTGATTCATCTTTCCTGGCAGAAGACAGAGTGAGTCAAAGCTGCTGTGCAGGAAGCAGGGACAGGGAGGTGGACTGGGCTGGCTTGGGAAGGGGATGCACCAAAGGTAACACACCACTGTCAGTCTTCAGGGCCACCTTGCAGCAGTGATGCTGACTGCAGAAGGAGCCCTCAGCCCTGGGCTGGCTCCTGGCTCTGCCTGAATGCAGGGCACAAAGGGCCAGAGCTGCACAGCTCTGAAATTCCAACAGAGCCAAACACAGCTTTGACCAGAAACACAGCACACACTGAATGGTCACAGCTGGAGTCAAAGAGGGGCAGCTCTGCCAGGCTTCACCATGCCCACAGGAGATAAAACGAGGACTGAGACATTAGAAACAAACATTATCAGATCTAATGGGTGTCAGACACAAATCTACCTCCATCTGCACTGACTCATGCTCAGCTGTAAAAACAGGTAACATCAGCTGTGGAACAAAGCTGCCTGATGGCTCCCACCAAGTAAAAATCACATCTGCCTTTCCAAAACACAATCTGGGTAATAATGCAAAAGCAAGTTGTTTTCCCTTACCTTCTGCAAAAGGTTCCCATTCATAAAATCGACCCATAAATGGCTTGTTATTGTATGATGCACACTGTACCTCTCTAATATTCCTGCTGCTTTCAGGACACATCTGTTTAGATAAAAAAAAAAAAAAAGTAGCATTATAATCAACAGCAAACGTATTTTTGCCTTCCTATTAATGAACTTTAGAAGGTTAGTGAAGGCATTGCAAAATTCTAATCCAGATGAATGATATAAACTTCAGGAGACCTCTTTAAAACAGGTAACAAGCTGTGTTGTTAAGTAACAGTATCAAAAGTGCCTGTTGAAGAAAATTAATTTGTGAAGTTAAAGGAGCAACAGTTCTATTAAAAAAAAGTAAAGCTTTTATTGAACTGTCATTTTCCTCAGCAACAGCACAACACTTCATGATAAATTCAATATTAGTTTAGAATTACTTCCTTTTCACAACAGCTTCACATTTTTCATCATTAACTTTTTGGGCTCAGATTCAACAGAGTTGAAACACTCAACGTACTTATTTATGCTTCCATAAATTATTAAAAGTTGACTACAGCAGCTTCTTACTCTCATCCTATGCTTCCATACCATATTTCCACTTTTCCTTGTAGATGCTGCTATTACAGTCCCTGCAGGACTTTGCATTTTAACTCATGCCTTCAGATCCTGAGCTCTTGCAACTAAAGAGTTGGTACAGGAGTTCTGCAACTGCAGAGCTGCTTCTGTACCAGCAGTGGGGTATTGAGGCAGGGCAGCTTTTCCAGGGGGAAGGAGACTCCTTCCTCAGGTCACCTGCAGTGCACACCTCTGGCAGACCAGCCTTGTCTGCATGTGAAGCAGATTCCAAAAGCAAATACAAGTTAAATACTTCGTGACTTTGCTCTGCCTGAATCCCCACATTACTGCAGTTACAGCAGATTACTCTGTGTGTGGCCACATACAGAGGGGAGAAAGACCTCTACCAAATGCAGGGGGTTAATTAGAACAATTTCTATGCCTGGAAAAAATAGGCAAGCTTTGGGCACAGATGCATTTTTTTGCTTAGCCTTTAGATAATAAAAACAACTACTAAAAATACTGCTCAAAACCAGTAGAAATCACATGAAGTACTGGACTAGAACAGCAGAATATTTTTTCTATCTGACCTATTTCAAGGGAAAGCTAGAGATAACATTTTATGAAAACAGCATGGCTACATAACTGTGTTTTCAAAGGGAACAGAAGAGAATCACCAAGAACAACTCTGGTTGCAACTGCAAGTCAGCTCTCTTCTGTCTGTGTTGCAGAAAAGATTGGCTGCCTGCTGGGGAAGGCAGGCACATCAGAGGTCCCAGGGGAGCTCTGCCTTTGCACCCACCATCTCCCTAAGAAGATGCTTGTAACTGCATCAAAGAGATGTGAAAGTCAAGAGTTTTCAAGGGGGCTATAAACTGTCCCAAAGACATGCCCAGGGGAAGGTTCATGGACTAGTTTATCTTCTATTAAAATCATGGTAACAAATCTTCTAGAATAAACACTGTTTCTGGCCAAGCAGCCATCTGTGTTTCCTCGCCCACCCTTCTGAGGTCTCCAAGTACATGCAAATACTGCTTTCCTCAACAAACCCTCTAATTTAATAAAAAAAAAGCTTTCCCTGAAAACAGGACCATGAAGCACCACACTGAAGGGTGGGACCAAGGGACCAAAAGCCTTTCTAGTGCCAAATGCAGAAGGCAAAGCTCAGTTCCCACAACTGAAGCACAGCTCTTTCTGTGTGTGGCACAGCAGTGCAGAACATTTATTCACCACAACCACCAACCCAGGCAAGGAAATGTACTTTTCACAGAAACCAATTATTGCACACATCCTAAAGGTGAAGGGACAAATCCTGAGCTGGCATAAATTAAGGCCACTGCACTAAATCACAGCAGAACAAACATCAGTCTCTGCCAGCCAAGAAGTCAGCCTGAGGAGTTTCTTTCTGGAATGCTTTCCCCTTTTTTTTGGCATACGTTTTCTACCAGCCTATTGTGCAGTTTAGTTGTTCCTTGTTTTCCCTTTGCTGACCCTTGTGCTCATGCTCTCGTGTACCAGTATTTCTGGCTCATAAACCATTTCCTGTACACCCTGCTCATACCAACTGCAGGCAATGTATGAGTAAAAATATCAAAATATTCATTGCTGTTGCCAACAAATAGTGACACCCACCCCTTCTAAGATCCTTTTCATATAGCTACAATTTCTGCTTTTACACTTACTGCCAGTTCCCCACAAGATAGAGACCTCAGTGCTTTAAAGCAGGACAAAGGACAGACAAATACCCTAAACTCTGTGTGGAACAAGCAAAAATCAGAAGAACAGGCTAACTCAGCACATCCCTGCGACTTCAGAAGCCCCAACTCAGTTGCCCTTCCTTAATTTCATTCATCAAGATTTAATTGCAATATAAAACTTTGAGGAAAAAAGGAGCAACCTGGTCTGCAAAAACACTTTCCTTTAGACAGATTATATTCATTTTTTTTTTAATGTCCTCTAAAATATTCTTTAGCTCTGAAGTACAAGAAGGCAAAATCACTACAGTCCATGAATCACCAAGGTTTGAGAGTTGTATTATACTCTACATATCTACTAGTTAACATCTATGCACCATTTACTAACCCCACCTAAATTGTTAATGCACAGCTGAATGCAATGACAGCTTTATGCTGCCTACAGCTCAGCCTCCCAGAAAATTAAACCCTTCAGCCTTTCTCAGAAGACCTAAGAGTGCCAGACACCTTCTCCTGGCCTCTCTGGCTCTTTTGCAGGCAGAAAACCACTAAAATGAAAAAGCATGACCCTGCACAATCAAAAGTGAAGCTGCAGTATAGGGGTTCCAGTAGATCCTCATTTTTTATCTATTCCCTGAGAGCACAAGCTATATTTACCCTTCACTTTAATTACTATTTCTGTTATATATAACATATAAATCTCCTAAAATCCAGCATCAAGCACCTGTGATGAGAGGATGGCAAGGCCAAAGGCAGCTCCCATGTACAGTGTCTCAGAGCTGTCCCTGCAGAGCTCCCCCAGCCCTGGGAGGGGCAGAGGAGCACCCCCAGCCTGCCCTGCCAGCCAAGGGCAGGGTGCTGGAACCAGCCCTGCTCCAACCACCCTGGCATGGCTGCAGGTGAAGAATGTTCCTCTGCCTAAGCCAGACTGCTAGGACTTAAACAGCCCAGATCTCTTTCCAAAATTTCCCAGAGACTTTTGGAATGAACTGTGCTGAAATATTTAACTTACTGTGTGATTCTCCCTCGGTGACGTGAGGGCATTAAAACCCTGCTGCCTGCTGGAGACTCAAAAACAGCTTTTTGGTAAACAAAATGCTGACTTTGATTCAGAGTTTTGTTAATGACAGATCTGGAATTTCTTTTTTTTCTCCTCAAAAACTGTCTAGTGATTACTGATGGAGTTATCTGAAGTGTTTCATAGGGGTTTTGACACAGAAAACAGGACGGTCTCTTTGGATGTTTGTAAAAAAAGAAATAAAATTTCCTTTTTCAACCAGATCTAGGGAGGCCAAAGCAGCA
The DNA here is from genome assembly GCA_037834095.1 of Argya squamiceps. Taxonomy (NCBI): domain Eukaryota; kingdom Metazoa; phylum Chordata; class Aves; order Passeriformes; family Leiothrichidae; genus Argya; species Argya squamiceps. The sequence goes on from JBBMKD010000022.1 coordinate 14,929,537, forward strand.
AAAAATATACTTTGCACCTACTAAGATAAATCTCAGATTCCTTTGTGCAGAGGCAGATATAAATTGTCTAGAAATATATACTCTCTGCTGGGAGAGGGTTTTTTAATTATTGCTCTTTCAGTTGTGCACTGTAAAATTGGATACAGCATCTAGAATGCAGAATTTTCTATGGTTTTAGATGATGTTCCTCCTATTTAAAATATGCTGCTTGGACAATGCAATGCTGTACATTTAGCATGTGGGGCTGCATTCAGCAAAGTGCCCTCAAAGTGCCCTGGATATTGATATTTTCCCACAGGGTGAGGGGTTCAGAGCTGCCCCTGCTGCATTTTCACCTGGCTGTTTCAAGGAGGACACCTTGGCCAACTTTCCTTCCTTTCCTGAGGAAATTACCACCAGCAGCACAGCACTGGGTGATGAGGGAGGCAGCACTTGAGACTAAATTTTAGAAGTATCCCTTTGTCTTGTGGGACCTTGGGCCAGACTTCTTGAAATGCACTGTGCCTGCTGCTGGCAGGAACTTTGTACTTGGGAAACAGTAGCTTTATTTATGCCTCAGTTTCTTCTGAAATATGCAGGTATGAAGGTAGTCTGAGGGACAGCAACACACAGGATTTTGTTATGCACCATTAGTTTTCTTAAAATCAGCTGCTAGTACAGTTAAGACTGTAAAACAAAGAAACCACCCTGCTAGCTTTTTAGCTTTTGGTTAACATTTGAAAAGCAGACTTTTTAACAAATCCTTGACACTTGGGTTAATTAAAGAAGTGCTGGCAGAACACCAGAAAATGATCAGTCTGCCAGCAGATGTGGGCTCACATCTGCCACTGGCAAAGCTGTGTCAAAGCTGTGCTGAGATAACACTTCTGCAAATGTGTAAAGGGGCCGATCTGGTCCTGAAACCACCTCCACAGGCAATTAAAACATCCACTGAGATTTCTGGCAGTGTTTCATTCTTATGACCTACAGTAACTGGCAAATGCTTTTTCCAAGGCCCCATATCCCTTCTCGATTCTCCAGGCTTAGACATAATTCATAATTAATATTTTCTCTGTGTGCAATACTACATGTTCAATTAACTCCAAATAATCTAGTTGTACTTTTGTTTTCGTTTCTGTAGTGGTTCTATACAATCATATTAATCCTTTGGTATCCCAAAGGATAAACAGATCTCCAAAGAAAATAAATACTTGTTTCTGAAACAGTAATCTGAAAATGTTCTTTCCTTTCCTTACTCTTAAATGTAATGCATAGTGTCCTTCAATATCCATCATCTATAAATTCCAGTTCTTTACAGCAAGCCACCACATCTGCAGTGAACTCTGAACTTCTGCTCTGAACTGCTGGTGTCTTGTTTCTCCTGAAACCTACAGAAGTTCCAAGTCCATGTAAGAAAGTGGAATGTGGGGTCCTTCAAATGTTAATTTTCCAGCTAAGCTGTTTGTCTTTGCATAGCCAGGGACATGCCTGCCCCACAGGTACTCCCTCAGATCAAGGCAACCTAGTCTTGTCCAGCTGAGCACACACTGAAAGGGATCCATTTCAAATACTGGAGACTCTCTTACTTCCCCAACAGTTCTAATTTTTATAAAATGGTAAGAGAACATAAAGATAACTGTCTGCCAACTAAAAACAAAAAAATACATATATACATAAGGAATATTAAATATGTCTAGATAATCTGTGGCACAAAATACCAGACACAATTCTAATGGAACCGATGCTCCTGAAAAACCAAAATGTGCAAGAAACTTTAAAATGCATGTGAAGAACAGCTCTGCAATAAAAATAGTGCTAGCCAGCTCTGGTTACAGTGCACAGCCACAGACAGTGCACTGGAAACGTCTGGCCTGACATGCAATGAGAATTTCCATCTGGGAATGCAGTGCTATCTGCACAAGTTTATGGGGAAGGAGCACCTGTACTGGCAGAGTCTGCACTGCCCCAAGCCACGAATTTACACCTCCGTGTCTGCTGCAGTGGGGACCAGCACAGCAGTGACAGTCCTGTGTGCTTCCCTAACCGTGCCTGCTGCAGTGGGGACCAGCACAGCAGTGACAGTCCTGTGTGCTTCCCTAACGTGTCTGCTGCAGGAGACCAGCACAGCAGTGACAGTCCTGTGTGCTTCCCTAACCGTGCCTGCTGCAGGAGACCAGCACAGCAGTGACAGTCCTGTGTGCTTCCCTAACGTGTCTGCTGCAGTGGGGACCAGCACAGCAGTGACAGT